>CAKNYM010046049.1:23974-49042 GCA_932195095.1 Andricus curvator
AATGTCTCATTTACCGATTCTAACCATTCTTTCGGCGGTCTACCTCTGGGCATTCTGCCATTTACTTTACCTTTGTACACTTGTTTGGTCAGTAGCTCATCTTTCATTCTTTCAAGATGACCGAACCATCTTAACTGATTTCTTTCCCATGTGTCAACTATTGTCTCTTTTGCACCACATTCTTTGAAGATTGTCTCGTTTCGGACTTTATCCATCAGTGTTTTCCCGCATATTATGCGCAGAGGTCTCATGCCGATCGCGTTAATTTTACTTCTGTCCTTTTCTTGACATGTCCATGTTTCGCTACCGTATAGTACAGTCGGTACGAATATAGAATTACATATGGCCATTTTAGCTTTTTTTTATATGTTTTTATTTGTTAGGATGGACCCTGCTCTACCGATAACCTGCTTACCCTTATTTATGCGCCTATCTAACTCCCCATCTATTTTTCCGTCGCTAGTGAATAGACTACCTAGGTATACGTACTTGTCAACTTGTTCTAATCTCTCATCATTTAGGACAATGTTGCACATTGTTTTCTCACTCTTTCCCTCAAACACGATGATTTTTGTTTTATTTACGTTAATTTTGAGTCCCATGTCCTTCATGCTTGTATGAAGTTTATTCAACATTCTTTGCAAGTCCTCGACTGATTCTGCCATAACCATCTTGTCATCTGCGAAAGCTAACCCACGTACCTTAACTGTTTGGAGATCTACACCTTCTTCGTCGAAGAGTGCAGTTCTTAGACACTTATCCATGAATATGATAAATAGCCACGAGGACATAACGCATCCTTGTTTCACGCCTTGCGTAATATCGAACCAGTCACTCAGTTTCCCGTTTACCCTTAAGCTCGCTTTACTACCTGTATATATTGTTTTTATTGCTTGCAGGAGCCCTCCATTTACTCCGTATTCTTTAAGAACTTCCCAAAGTTTACTTCTATTTACCGTGTCAAATGCTTTTTCTAGATCAATAAATGCACAGAAAACTTTCTTTCCTACTCTCAAGCTTTTTTCTGTGATCTGTCTTAGGCTAAATATCTGATCTGTACATGATCTTCCTGGCATAAATCCACTTTGGACTTCCCGTATTTTTCCTTCTGTGATTTCCATTACCCTACGAATAAGTATTTTTGAGTATATTTTACTTACGGTACTTAGTAGGCTGATACCTCTATAATTGCTGCAGTTTCTTTTGTCTCCCTTTCTTTTGTGTATTGGTAGGATAATCGCTTTTCTCCAATCGTCTGGGACTTTTCCTGTCTCGATACACAAATTTATCAATTCGCACAACCTGTGAGGCATGTACTCGCCACCGTATTTAAGCATTTCAGCGCTAATACTGTCTGCACCAGCACCCTTACCGTTTTTCAAATTCTTTATTATGTCTCTGACCTCAGTGACACAGACTTTTTCAATTGGGTTTTCTAATGCATTATGTTCTATGTCGCAGTTTTGTTGTTCGATATCTTCACCTCCTAATAGTTCTTTAAAAGAGTCTTTTAAAGCGTCTACTATCCCGTCTATATCATATAGCATTTCACCTTTGCTGTTTCTCATGCTGGCAAATTCTGTACTTTTGCTTTCCTTCAACTGTTTATATAGTAGTTTCATTATTCCTCCAAAGTAGTTTTGTATTTTGTTCTCTTTTTCTGTTCTGATTTTCTCTTTACTCTCTTTGACTAGTCGTTTAACTTTCCTATTTTTGAGTCTGTAATCATTCTTGAGCCTATTTCTCTCATCATCGCTAAGACCTGTCATGTTCAGCGTTTTTTTGTGCGATTTTTCTTTTTCTTTTTGGGCTGCCGCAATTTCATCATTCCACCACGCATCGCCAGACTTTCTCCCTAACACTGCCGTACCACACACTTCAATCGCACTTTTAACAATGGTATCCCGTAAAAAAGACCACGCGCCCTCTATATCTTTATTCCTTTCAAGCGGCTCCCAAATTGCCTTATCTATGCTTTCGTTTATCTTATTCTGAAAATCTATTCGCACTTCCGGTTTCTGTAAATCTTCAACCCTGATTCGCGTTTGTTTCGTTTGTTTGGTTCTCTTTCTTCTCCATCCCCGCCCTAAGTTCATTCTGGAGACTAAAAGGTAATGATCAGTATTGCATTCGGATCCCCTCATGACTCTTGTATCCATAACTAGTTCTCTTAGTCTTTCATCTGCAATAACGAAGTCAATTATACTGCGGTTATTTCCTTTACACCAGGTGTAAGTGTGGATCATTTTATGTCGAAACCAAGTATTTGTAACAAATAGGCCCTTTTCTAAGCATAAACCTAACTAACTTTTCCCCGTTATAATTTTTTCTTGGATCCCCAAATTTACCTAGTACCCTTTCTGTATCTGTATCCTGACGTTGAACGCCGACCCATCCGTTCATATCTCCTAGCAGAATTATTTTTTCACCTTGATCGCAAGTACTTATTGTGTCATTTAAAGTGTCCCAGAAGGCGTCTTTGACTTCTCGCGGCTCACTGTCAACTGGGGCGTAGCACGCTATGATAAATAACCTTCTGACTCCTACCTTCATTCTAGCCCAGAACAATCTGGGAGATACAAAATCATGATCTTTGAGATGCTGTCTTGCTTTTTCATTCATAATTAAACCGACCCCTTGACTACGATTTGATTCACTACCTACTCCTGACCATATTTCAAAACCGCCTTTTAACACCCCATTTTCTATGTTTCTACTTTCGCAACCCTTTTTCTTCGTCTCAGGTACACATAAAATATCTAGTTTCCTTGCATGCATAGTTTCTCGCAGTTCTCTTACTTTAAGGTCATTCACTCCTCTAGCATTCCAGACACCCAGTCTCCATTCATCGCCTGAAACTCGACCTTTACGTTTACCGTGTGTATGCATTTCGTCAATCCAAGTTTCAGTCCATTCCGAGGCTACTTTATTGTTTGTATTACTCATGTTTAAATTGTACACCCAACTATCACCTTTATGCGCGAAATTTGTTTTGCGAGCCGAAATCATGTCCAAGTTAAGTGATTATTCGTCGTACGGTGGATAGTCTATCTGTAACGTCAGTCCCACCAATACTTCTGTTACTGTGTGTGTGTGGGGGGGGGGGGGGTAAGGACAGAGAAAGGAAACCGAGATCCGACCTATTGGCCCAGGATCGCTAGTAGATACAGGATCTACTTTTGAAGACCCCTGTCCTTAATGATAGGTTTGTTCAGACAAAAGTACCTGTGTGAAGAGAGATGTATGAACAACGCGGCTCAAAGAAAGGCGTAGCAGGATGTCGGTAGAACCTGTTTATCAATAGATGTGTCTGCAAAGATGCAGCATCCTACCAGCGCATCATCATCATCCTAACAGCATCATACCTATCGATGGCCTGGATTGACTACCGGAAAGCTTTTGATTCAACCTCCCATAAACTTATAATCTATCTGTTAGAAAGCTTAAAGGTTCATCCACACATCGTGAGGTGCCTAGAGAGATTGAAGCCACTTTGAAAAAACAGATTCACCATTTTTTACCTGAAAAACATCGTGTGACAACTATCAACGTCACCTTTCAGAGAGGCGTCTTTAAGGAAGACACTAATATCAAAATCATGAAAGGTCACTCATGTATTTTACATGGATGATCTCAAGATCTATGTTAGAAATTCAGAGTCACTGAATCTAGCTCTAAAGATTGTCAAAAAGTACACTCGGAAGACTGGAATGAAGTTTGGGTTAGAAAAAGACGCCAAGGTTAATTTTAAAAACTTCCGGGCAGCTCCTCGAAAAGGGTATTCACGGCATCTTCCACCGAAATGTGAAGGATCAGTCGATGTCAATGTTTACTTTCCTCAAATCACCCAGATTGAAGTCGGGCACGGAGGGTTTTATTTCGGCGTGTCAAGACTTTGCCAAACGCTCCTAGAAAAATTGAGTCAATTGTCGAAAATGAGAAGTGCCGATATGAACTTCATATTCTCGACAATTTATTGCTTTTTTCGCGCACTCGACGCCTGTCATAGTTCTCCTTGACATCGAGAAACGAAACATATTTGTAATCGAATTTTCGGCACCAGCCGTCAATTGAATACATACATATTTGAGTAAATTTGTGATGGTAAAATCAGAGGCATAGAGACAGAGTTAAAAAGAAAGAAAAACAAAATAGTGTGCGTGTTCATGATTCATTTAAACGGTAGTTTGCATGTCTAGCTGTACTTTGCTACCCTTTTCAGTTTCCTCTTCACACCTTCGATGGAAGTGAACTTAAATGTGAAGTGATGTCGAACTTTTATGGGTGCATGGTATAAAATTCGAATGAAATTTGATGTATTGCAGTAAACAATATTGATATAAAGCAAAATCAAAGTAATAATTTGTAAGAAACAAAAAAAATGAAAAAAATGAGAAAGATAAGAAATATATATAAAGTTATATAAAACAGAAGATTTTTTGTCTATATGCATACGGGGCATTAGTAATATTTTCCAGTTATTTTGGTTATGGCTTGATTTTTACCCTTTTCCTGAACCATTGTTTCGAATAAACAATATCTTGGTTAAAAATTAATAAACTTCTAACAAAGGGGTGTTTTTGGAATTACTGAAACATATATTTAAATACTTTTTTTGGAAAACTAATAAATGTAGTATTCTGTTTATCAGGGTGATTCATTTTGTGACACAAAAAAATGATATTCCAATTTAAACACGCAAGCTAGCCCAAGTTGTATCTTTTTAGTCCAAAAAATCAAAAATTCCAAATTGGATAATATTTAGAGGTCCCCTACTTCTGTTTTGTCTTTTTTATTGATTTTTTGTTGTTTTTATTTTCTCAGGGTCCTGAAAATGCATGCATTAAATTTTTATGCATTTGAAATTATTCCCTTTTACGTAACAATAAATGTACAGGATTAAATTTAAATTTTAAACTCATTTTTTTTCATAATAATTTTATCTTACTTGTTCCACATTTTATTATATGAATTTGGCATACGCTGTGTCAGTTATAAAATAAAATAAAAAAATTACATTAATTTTATCACAGAAAAGGTGAAATTTAGGTTGGTGTGCGTGTTCAGATTCAAAAATCATTTTTTCAACCACCCTACTGTTTATTCATCATGAAATAATTTTTTTTTTTCAGGAAAACCGAAAAAATACTTTAAATTAGGAAACGCTTTGTTGTTTCTATCAAATTTCCATTGAAACAATCATAATTTTTTCTGGATGAACAACAAATGTCGATACCATAGCCAATAAATATTTTTCTAGTAGAAGCCTTAAAATGTTCACATTTTTTCAAATAAAATAGATTAACGACATCAATGATCCAAAATGAGTTTAAATATTTCTCATTTTTGAGATTAAAATGTTGATACTCAAAAAACATTTTAAAGACTGGAGGCATCCGTATGTTATTAAAATAAAGAATTAAAATTAGATTAGAAACTGTAAACAAATATTGAATAAAATAAAAAAGGTTGCGCGTTCCAAAAAATCTTCTTCATTTTTTTTTCATTCAATTTTGAAAACGTATTAAGTGTTAGTTAAAAATTCATTACATTGTTAGAAAATTTAATTA
Source organism: Andricus curvator (assembly GCA_932195095.1). Classification (NCBI taxonomy): domain Eukaryota; kingdom Metazoa; phylum Arthropoda; class Insecta; order Hymenoptera; family Cynipidae; genus Andricus; species Andricus curvator. The sequence goes on from CAKNYM010046049.1 coordinate 29,545, forward strand.
TTTTGTTGAAACGTCATTTTTTTGCTTAAGATATAATTATTTCTTAGAGAGAAAATGAAACTATTTAATTTTTCGTTGAAAATTGATCTTCTCCTGTTGAAAATTTAACTGGTTGGTTTAAATTCATGCAATTTGATGAAAATTCGTCTTTTTCGGTAGAAAATTAATCTTCTCTGTTGAAAATTCATCCTTTTTGGTCAAGAATGCAACTTTTTGTTTAAAAGTTTATTTATAGTTCGATTCAGAATTCAACTACATTGTTGAAAATTTGTCTTCATTGGTTGAATTCAATAACTGTTTATGATTTCAAATTAAAATCATTTTTGGTTGAAGATTCATCATTTCAGTAGAAAATTGAACCATTTGATTGCAAATTAACTTTTTTGTTGAAAATTAAACTATCTTGTAAAAAATTCGTGTTTTTGGATTACAAATTCAACATCTTAGTAGAAGATAAACTATTTAGTATAAAATTAATTTTGTTGTTGTTCGAAATTCAATTACTTGGTTAAGAGTTGAACTGATTTGTTAAAAAATCACTTTTTTAAGTTAATCTCTTTGATTAAAAATGTAACTCTTTTGTTGAAAATTCATTTTGTTTTTGGTTAAAAATTAATTTCTTTTATCTGAAAATATAACTTTTCTAATCTTCGTTGAAAATGCATTCTTTATAGGTTACAAATTTAACTATTTGGTAGAAATTTGGTCGATATTGTTGTTGATTCTCTTTTTTCTTTATTACAAATTAATTCCTTTAATTCTAAATTTAACGGTTTTTATTCTTCATTGAAAACTTATCATGTTTAGTTGGAAATACAACTATTGCGTTGAAAATTCATCTATTTGATTAGGGTTTCATTTTTTTTGTTGAAAAGTATTTTTTCAAGTGAAAACTTAAATATTCCATTTTTGGTTGAAAAATTATCTTTTTTAGTTGAAAATTCAAATATTTGGTTGAAAATTCATTTGTTCTGTCGAAAATTCGTCTTTTTTTTGTTTTGTTTTTGTTGAAAATTCAACTGTTTTCTAAAAATTCGTTTTTTTTTGGATTGAAAATTCATTTTTTATAGTAAAAAAGTTATTTTGTTGAAAATTTCACTACTTTGTTTAGGTCATATTTTTTTTCGAAAATTCAACTATTTTGTTGAAAATTTCACTACTTTCTTTAAGTCATATTTTTTTGTCGAAAATTCAACTATTATGTTGAAAGTTAAGTTTTTTTGTTGAAAATTTCACTATTTTGTTTGTCATTTTTTTTGTCGGAAATTCAGCTCATTTGTGAAAAATTCTTCATTTGGATTAAAAATTCCTCTCTTATAGTAAAAACGACATCTTCCTTGGGAAAAGAACAAAAGTAATTTTTTTTAACTGAAAATTTAACTATTCCATTGTCGGTTGAATACTCATCTGCTTTAGTTAAAAAATTCAATTATTTGGTTAAAACTTGATGTATTTTGTCGAGAATTTGTCTTTTGGTAGGAAATTAATTGATCTATGCAGGTTAAAAATTCAGCTATTTGCTTAAAATTTCAACTATTTTGTAGAAAATTTCAGTAATTTGTTTAAGTCATTTTTTTGTCGAAAATTCAACTCTTTTGTTAAAAGTTCGTCATTTGGATTAAAAATTCATCTTTTATAGTAAAAAAGTCATCTTTCCTGGTTAAAAAAGAAAAGTAATTTTTTCAAGTGACAATTTAATTATTCCATTTGTGGTTGAATCCTATTGAGTCAAAAATTTAATTATTTGGTTAAAATTGTATGTCTTTTATCGAAAAATTGTCTTTTGGTAGAAAATTCATCTACTTGGTTGAAAATTAATTAATCTTTGCAGGTTAAAAATTCCGCGATTTGGTTAAAATTTTAACTATTCTTTTGAAAGTTTAGTTTTTTTTTAAATATTCCACTATTTTCTTTAAGTCATTTTGTTTGTCGAAAATGCAACTGTGTTGTTAAAAATTCATCTTTTATAGTAAAAAAGTCATCGTTCTTGATTAAAAAAGAAAAGTAATTTTCTAAAATGAAAATTTAACTATTCTTTTTTTTGGCTGAATACTTATCTTCTTTAATTGGAAATTCAATTATTGGGTTGAAAGCTTCTGTATTTTGTCTGAAATTTCTCTTTTCGTAGAAAATTAATCTCCTTGGTCGAAAATTAATTAATCTTTGCACGGTAAAAATTCAGCTATTTGCTTAAAATTTCAACTATTTTGTTGACAATTTTACTAATTTGATTAAGTCATTTTTGTTGTCGAAAATTCAAACTTTTGTGAAAAATTCGTCGCTTGGATTAAAAATTCATCTTTTATAGTAAAAAGTCATATTCCCTGATTGAAAAAGAAAAGCAATTTTTTAAGTGAAAATTTGATAATTCCATTCCTGGCTAAATACTTATCTTTTTCAATTAAAAATTCAATTATTGGGTTAAAAGTTTGTGTATTTTGTCGGAAATTTGTCTTTTGGTGGAGCATTAATCTCTTTGGTTGAAAATTAATTAATCTTTGCAGGTTAAATTTCAGCTATTTGATCACAATTTCAACTATTTTGTTGAAAGTTATTTTGTTGAAAATTTCACTACTTTGTTTATGTCATTTTTTTTGGTCGAAAATTCAATTGTTTTGTTAAAAAAATTTCATTTTGATTGAAAATTCCTCTTTTATAGTAAAAAAGTCATATTCCCATGTTAAAAAAGAAAAGTAATTTTTTAAAATGAAAATTTAATTATTCCATTTTTGGTTGAATAATTATATTCTTTAATTAAAATTTCATTTATCAGGTTAAAAGTTGATGTATTTTGTCGCAAATTTATCTTTTAGTAGAAAATTAATCTCTTTGGTTGAAAATTAATCAATCTTCGCAGGTTAAAAATTCAGCTATTTGGTTAAAATTTCAACTATTTTATTGAAAGTTAAGTTATTTTGTTGAAAAATTCACTATTGTGTTTAAGTCATTTTTTTGGTCGAAAATGCATGTATTTTGTCGAAAATTTGTCTTTTTTCAGAATATTAATTGAGGCTTGCAGGTTAAAAATTCAACTATTTGGTTAAAATTTCAGCTATTTTGTTGAAACTTATTTTTTTAAATTTCTCTACCTTTTTAAGTCATTTTTTTGTGTCGATAATTCAACTGTTTTGTTAAAAATTTGTTATTTGGATTGAAAATTCCTCTTTTATAGTAAAAACGTCATCTTTCTTGATTAAAAAAGAAAAGTATTTTTTTTTAATGAAAATTTAAGTATTCCATGTTTGGCTGAATACATCTCTTTTTCAATTGAAAATTCAATTATTGAGTTGAAAGTTTATTTATTTTGTCGGAAAATTGTATTTTGGTAGAAAATAAATTAATCTTTGAAGGTTAGAAATTTAACTATTTGGTTAAAATTTCGACTATCTGGTTAAAATTTCAACTATTTTGTTGAAAGTTATTTTTTTGAAAATTTCACAACTTTGTTTAAGTTATTTTTTCTGTCGAAAATTCAATTATTTTGTTAAAAGTTTGTCATTTAGATTGAAAATTTATCTTTCATAGTAAAAACGTCATCTTTCTTGGTTACAGAAGAAAATAATTTTTTTTTAAATGGTTGAATTCTCATCTTCTTTAATTAGAAATTTAATTATTGGGTTGAAAGTTTGTGTAGTTTGTCGGAAATTTGTCTTTTCGTAGAAAATTAATCTCTTTGGGTGAAAATTAATTAATCATTCTTTGCAGTTTAAAAATTCAGCTATTTGTTTAAAAATTCCAATTATTTTTCTGAAAGTTTAGTTATTTTTTTAGAATCGCTTTTTTTTGTTTAAGTCATTTTTTTCTTTGGTCAAAAATTCTCCTGTTTTGTTAAAAATGCAATTGTCTTCGGAAAAATACATCTTTATGGTTTGAAAATTTAACTATGCAACTGTTTACATTTGTTTGTTAAAAAATCAATAATTTGTTGTAAATTACCTTTCTGTTCGAAAATTCATATTTTCGGGTTAAAATTCGACTGTTTTGTAGAAAATTGATACCTTCGGCTTGAAAAATTCACAATTTGGTAGAAAATTATGCTATTTTGTTGAAAATTATGTTTTATGTTGAAAATTCATATTTTTTATTAACATTTCAACTATTTGGTTAAATATTAAACTATTTATTTGAAAATGTAACTATTTGGTTGAAAATTTGTGTATGTTGTTGAAAATTAACCTTTTTGGTAGAAAATTACTGCGCTTGGTTAAAAAATTATCTTTTTGGTTAGAAATTAAATTATTTGGTTGATTGTTGAACTCTTATGTTGATTTTTTTTAAGATTCATCATTTCAGTTAAAAATTCATCTCTTTGATAAAAGCAATTAAAAAAATTATTAATATTCAGCTCTTTGGTTGGAAATGCATCTCTTTGGTTAAAAATTCAACTATTTTGTTGAAATTTCGCTTTTTTTGTTGAGAATTAATTTTTATGACTGAAAATGTAATTTCCATTTTTTTATTAGAAATTGATATTTTTAATATGAAAATTGATCTTTACTAGCTGAAAATTCAACTGCTTGATGGAAAATTCATAAATTTTATTGAAATTTTGTCTTTTTGGTAGAAAATTTATCTTTTTTGTTGAAGAATCAACGACTTGGTAAAGATTAAACTATTTTGTTCAAAATTAACTTTTTTTTCTAAAAATTCAAATTTTTTGTTGGAATTTCAACTATTAGGTTAAAAGTTAAGATATTTATTTGAAAATGTAACTATTTCGTATAAAATTCATGTATTTTGTACTTTTTTGTATGATGATTTGCAAATTTTCAATAATTTAAAAATATTCAGATTTTGGCTATTTTTCAAAGAATAGGAACAATTTTTCTACGGAGTCAACTAAGAATATCTTTCCGATGACTCTTTTCTATGTTGGTTTGTAAATTTACAATAATTATTAAGAATTTAAACAATTTTCATACAAAATTCAGAATTTGGCTATTTTTCAACGAATAGGCTGATTTTTTTTTGCAGAATTAACCAAGAATATCATTCCAATGACTTTTTCTATGATGTTTTGCAAATTTACAATAATTATTAATTATTTCAACAAATTAGGAGTTCAGCCATTTTTCAATGAATGGGCTCAGTTTGTTTACGGGATAACCAAGAATGTATTTCCAATAACTCTTTTCTACGGTACTTTGCAAATTTACAATAATTACTATTTATTCAAACAATTTTTATAAAAATATTCAGAGTTTGGCTGTTTTTCAAGGAGCAGGCTCCATTTTAACATAATTAAATAAGAATATATTTTAAATGCCTTTTTTCTGTATTGTTTTGCAAATTTACAAGATTTATTAATCATTTGAACAATTTTCATTAAAAAATTAAGAGTTTGGCTATTTCTGAAAGAATAGGCCCAATTTGTTTCCACAATGAACAAAGAATGTATTTTCAATAACTATTTTCTACGATACTTTGCACATTTACAATAATTATTAATTATTCAAACAATTTTCATAAGCATATTCAGAGTTTGGGCATTTGTCAAGGAATAGACAAAATTTGTTTCCGAAGTCCACTAAGATTGTCTTTCCAATGCTCTTTTCTATGTTGTTTTGTAAATTTACAAGAATTATTAATTATTTAGACAAATTTGATGAAAAAATAAGAATTTGGTTATTTTTCAACGAATAGGGTGAATTTTTTACAGAATTAACTAAGAATATCGTTCCGATGACTTCTTTCTTTTATGCTCTTTAAACTTCCAAGATTTATTAATTATTTAAAATATTTTCATTAGCAAATTAAGAATTTGGCAATTTATCGAAGAAACCCTGCCGACAAACCTCCTGCTGGACATTAATTGAAACACAACTCGGTCGTATACGTCGCAGATGGTCATCCATCCGAGTGCTATGCACGCTCGAAATGGCTTGACATCTGGACTCTTCTCGAGTCTTTTTGATAAAAAATTATCTTTTTGAAAAAGTATTAAACGATTTTGTTAGAAATTCATCTTTTTTGGTTGTATTCAACTGGTTGAAAATTTATGTTTTTTTATTAATATTATCGTTCTTGTTGACAATTAATCTTTTTGGGTTAAAAAGTCACTTTCTCATCTTTTTTGTTAAAAATTCATATTTTTGGCTTGAAAATTCAACTGTTTTGTGAAAAATTAGTCTTTTTACTTGAAAATTCAATAACATGTTTGAATAATTAAACTGTTTAGTGTAGAATTAAATTTTTGGTTGAAATTTCCACTATTTAGGTGTAACATTAAACTTCTTGGCGGAAATTTAATTTTTTTCTTGTTCAAAATTTAACTTTTGAGTTGAAAATTCATTTCTTGTTTGAAAATTCAACTGCGTACTTGAAAATTGAACAATTTAATTAGAAAAAATTAATTTCTTTCTTCTCTTATTCTTCGGGACGGTCGAATTTAAATTTTTTTAAATTCTTGATTCATTTTTCATTCATTCTTCATTCATTCATTCATTCTTCATTCATTCATTCACTCATTCTTCATTCATTCATTCATTCATTCATTCATTCTTCATTCATTCACACTACCCAAATCGGATAGTGTCACGCCTACCCTGAAAGGGAAATGGCTTAATGGTATACTTACTTACTTGATTCATTACTGAAGCATATATGGGGGGGGGGGGGTTAGAAAACTATGGTCTTCAAATAGGTAGGGGTAAAAAAAGCTCAAAATTGTGAACGAACTTAATGGACAATCCCTCAGTTGAAAAGAGTCGTGCAGAACTTTTTGTGTGTAACGCGCGATTAACAACAGTAAATAAAGTGTGCATGTCAAGTAGAAAAGCCTCGCTTGAGTTTCTCTTCATCGAACGAGTAGCGAACATACAACTGCTGCAAACTTGAAGTGAAGTAAAGGGGAGTGCATATGGCTACATTACTCCAGCAGTGGTTACTGCTTACCTACTGCGGGTGAAGAGAGTGAAAGAGGCCAAAAGAAAAAAAGAAGAAGAGAAAAAAAAATGGAAGAATTCATACAGCTGAACCCTGGTCTCGAGTTAACAAATGCAGGCTGCGCGCACGCAGACCACCCCCGCGGAATCGAGCTGCAACCCTCGGGCCCACTCGTGGCGCGCAAATGAGGTGGAAAAGATAAAGGCCGTGGCAGGCGATCATTAACATGCGCGCTCTGCTTTCGAGGACTCGATGGAAGGCGAGGAGGATAGAAGGTGGTAGGTACGAAAAGACCCGAGGAGATGGCAACCTAATGGCGGTAGCAATTAACAACAAACACCGCTCATTAATCGCGAGAGAGTCTCTCTCTTTATCCGAGGGGATGAAGCGAGAGTCTCTCTTTCTTCTCCGGCCCCAGCCCCCTTTTTCCAGAAGAGGATTCCTCGCTGCCTTCCTTACCCATCCTCACCCTTTAGGATCGTCGACCAAGTTTTCATTAGAAGGATTTTTTTCATTTATTTACTTTTTTTTTAAACCGCGACTTCAACATCTTTTCAGGGGATGAATGCGTGACCAGGGGGGCTGATTCGTTTGGACGTGGAAATGCAGAGCTCGTGTTAATGTACAATGATGCGGACGAAGGCAAACGTGGGGTAATGTACAAGTGCGGCTCTATTATTTTTTATGTTTACGAAGCCGGAAAAGGGAGGTGAGAAGGGGTTTTAAATTGAGAGTGTTTAGTTGCTGAAAGAGGGATTTAGCTTCATGATGTAACTCCTTTTTTGAGAAGGGAGGCTTTTTTCTTCTCTCGCTTGCTTAAACTATTCGAAGACAGCAGTATCCAAAAGTACATCACTATTTTTCAACTATGTATGCATAAGTGAAACACCTCGACAAATACTTCAAGTGGGAAGCACGCACTTGCGTAGCGCATAATGCGTGACGCAGTTTCATAAACAGACAGACGATGAAGTTATTGAACAGAAAATCGCTTACTTCTATAAATATTAGATTAATTGCCTACGAAAAACACAGTTTTCACGATTCTCACGTCAACACTTGACAGTCTGAGGTTGCAAAAAGGTGTCTACAGTTGATACCTAAGAGGGTTCCTTTAGAGACCTTGAACAGAACAACATAAAGGCACATTCACAAACAAACCACTTGAAAAGTAGGCTTGGTAAGGTAGGGATCGATTTACAGTTATCGACCGATGACTTAAGATGCAAAGTTTCTTGCATATGAATACACCTTTATGTGTTTGCCACATAACCTGTAAATTATACTTATGAAGTCATTATCTATCCTAATTACGATAATATTTTGTACTTTGATTCTCTTCATTAAATTATATCTATCAGAGTTCGATTAGATGTGTCCTTTAAGATCAAAGTTGTGTTATGAATTAGATCAAATGTCGAAGTCGGCAAAGAAAAAAATAGTTTTTTTTTGGAATTAGGCTCTATTAAAATTGGGGTTCCTTTAGAGGTCCAAATAGAGTCTCCTTTGGAACTAATTCATTGTCTTGGGTTCCTTTTCGGCAAGAGGGATTCCTATTTGTTGCAGTTCCTTTGGAACCGAAAATTGGTTCTAATGGAAATTTCAGTTTTTTCTGCGAAACTGTAAATTTATGTTTGAATCATGTAGAGAGGGCCAGCTTAGGGGCCCTCCATAAATTATAAGCTACCAATTTTCTGTTATTTTTGAGAATCCTCCCCTCTCTTTGACGACAAAATACATAAAATTTTAACCCAATAATTGAATTGTTAACTAAAGAAGATAAGTATTCAACCAGAAATGGAATAGTTAAATTTTCAGTTAAAAACATTACTTTTCTTCTTTCAAAAAGAAAGATGACTTATAAACGAAAAATAAACGAAGAATGGAATAGTTGAATTTTTACTTTAGAAAATTACTTTTTAACAGAAAAAAAACGAATCCTTGAACTAATAGATACATTTTCAATGCAATGGTTGAATTTTCAACTAAACATGATAAGTTTTCAACCAAAAATAAAATCGTTATACTTTCAGTAAAAAAAAAAAATTGTCATCAAAATGCACTAACTTTCTACCAGATAATTAATTTTCAACTTATAAGGGATACATTTTCAACCAAAAATAGAATCGCTAAATTTTCAGTTAAATTATTTTTTAACCAAAAAATACGAATTTTCAAAAAAATAGTTCAGATTTTAACCAAAGATGTGAACCTGAAAAAATTGAGTTTTTAACAAAGTAGTTCAATTTTCAAACATGTAGTTGAATTTTCAACCGAAAATATGAATTTAAACAACAAATTTTTTTTTTACAAATAGTTTAATTTTATACCAAGTTGTTAACTTTTGAATCCGCTTCCAAGAAAATAAATTTTCCACAAAAAAAATATTAACACTCATTTAAAAAAAAATGAATTTTCAACAAAATACATGATTTTTTGAACAAAGAGCTAAATTTTTAACCTACCAAGATTAATTATTAACCAAGGAGATTAATTTTCTACCAAGAGACGAATTTTTGAAAAAAAAACATGAATTTTCAACCAAATAGTTGATTTTTAACTACAAAAAATAAGTTTTTTAATCAAAATGAAATAGTTAAACTTTCGCTTTGAAAAATTAGTTAAAAAAACGAATCCATGACCAAACAAATAAATTTTTAACGCTATAGTTGAATTTTTAACTAAACATGATTTTTCAACGAAAAATAAATCGCTGAACTGTTAGTTAAAAAAATTAATTGTTAACAAAGTGCAGAAACTTTCTACCAAATAATTAAATTTTCAACTCATAAGGGATATATTTTTAAAGAAAAATAGAACAGTTAAATTTTCAGCTTAAAATTTATTTTTTAAACAAAAAAAGTACCAATTTTCAACAAAATAATTAAATTTTTAACCATAGGGATGAACATTTTGAACAAATAATATTAAATCAAAAAAATAATTTTTCATCCAGTTGAATACAACCAAAAAAGATGAATTTCTAACAAAATCGTTGAATACTTTTCCAAAAAGATAATTTTCGATAAAAAAGCTTAATTTTCTACCTAAAAGACGAATTTTCAACAAAACAGATGAAATTTTCACCAAGCAGTTCTACTTTCAACTAAGAAGTTGAATTTTCAACCTAAAAATATGAATTTTTAACCCAATAGTGAAATTTTCAACCAGAAGGATGAATTTTTCACCAAGAACATTAATGTTCTGCCAAAAAGGCGAATTTTCGAAAAAATACATAAATTTTCTAGTAAATAGTTACATTTTCAAATAAATATCTTAACTTTTAACCTAATAGTTGAAATTCCAACAAAAAATTTGAATTTTCAGAAAAAAAGTTAATTTTTCACCAAATAGTTGAATTTTCAGCTAGTAAAGATCAATTTTCATATTAGGAATATCAATTTCTAATAAAAAATGGAAGTTACATTTTTAGTTATAAAAATTAATTTTCAACAAAAAAAGCGAAATTTCAACAAAATAGTTGAATTTTTAACCAAAGAGATGCATTTTCAACCAAAGAGATGAATTTTAATAATTTTTTTAAATTTCACTTATCAAAGAGATGAATTTTTAACTAAAATGATGAATCTTAAAAAAATCAACATAAGAGTTCAACAATAAACCGAATAATTTAATTTCCAACCAAAGAGATGATTTTTTAACCACGAGCAGTAATTTTCTACCAAAAAGGTGAATTTTCAACTACATACACGAATTTTCAACCAAATAGTTACATTTTCAAATAAATAGTTTAATATTTAACGAAATAGTTGAAATTTGAATAAAAAACATGAATTTTGAACAAAAATGATAATTTTCAACATAATAGAATAATTTTCTACCAAATTGTAAATTTTTCAAGCCCAAGAGATGAATTTTTTACAAAACAAATCTTGGATTTTTGAACAAAAATGGTAAATTTTCAACGAAATTCGTAATAATTAATATTTCAACCATAAAGGTTTATATATAAAATGAACGATAGTCGAATTTAACTAAACAAGACGAATTATCAACAAAATAGTCGAATCCTTAACCAAAACAGATTAATTTTAAACCAAACAGTTGCATTTTTAACCAAAAAGAATGAATTTTAAACCAAAAAGATGAATTTTCTACCAAAATGACGAACTTTTGTATAAATAAAATATAGATATAATTGAAAATATCAATTTTTAATAAAAAATTGAATATTTGCATTCTCAGTTATAAAAATTAATTTTAAAAAAAATTCAAGAAAGTAGTTAAATTTTCAAACCAAAGAGATGAATTTTCAACTATGAGGATGATTTTTTAACCAAGGGGATGAATTTTCTAACAAAAAAAAAAGGAATTTTCAACAAAATAAATGAATTTTTGACGAAATTGTTCAATTTTCAACTAAAAAAGATCAATTTTTAACCAAAAATGGTATAGTTAAATTTTATGTTAAAAAATTAATTTTCACTCAAACATGAAACAAATTTTGAAGAAAATATCAAATAGTCGAATTTTTAACCAAACTAGATGAATTGCGAATCAAAAATATATTAGTAGTAGACTTTTAAATTTCAAAAGTAAACTTTAAAAAAAAATAGTTGTATTATTATTATTAGTTAGATTAGTTAGTTAGTTAGATTAGTTGTAAGTTAATATTTAAGCAAAAAAATGAGAAAAAGGGTAAAATGGAGATGTTTCGTAAAAAAAAGAGGAAAAAGGAGAATATTTAAAATCAGAATTTCTAGTTCAGAAAAAACTGACGAGGGCCCTGTCAGGCTCCAGTGAAAACTTTCATACTTCGTATAGGTATGGTGTATAGAAATTGGCAATGTGCAAGGATTGAATTAAAAATAAGAATAATTAATAAACATTGAGTATTTACGTACTAAAAAATTAATGAATCAAAATATATTGCACTTAGATTTGAAAAAAAAATTTAAATATCTGATACATTAGGAAAACTGTCAACAAAAATTTTGGAAATAAAATAGAAAAAGGTATTTATGTAGAACATTTTGTTTTCGAAAAAGTTTTTTTGAATTTTTCTCTAGTTTTTTAAATAAAATGCATAATATAATGCTTTAAAGAGATTGTGTAAAAATATTATAAACAATAACCTAACTATGTTGTATATCATATTTTCCTACATTTATTTGTTAAATTCTTGAAATATTTGAAAGTTCAGTAACATCAAGGAGGAATCTGAAATGTATTATTTGTAGAAGAATGTTACATTAGGAAAAAAAAAGTTTTCGCGAGGTAACAGAATTTTTCAGAAGTTATTTTGGGATATAACACAAATTAGTTTTCTATTCAAATTTTTTTCCGTTTAACATTAATATCGGAAAATTCTAGATACAGAAACAAATAAAAAAAAGTTTTACGTTACCGATAGGGCCGCGAGTTATTTTCTCCACTAGAATTTGAATAGAAATAGGGAAAACTCGCCAGAGCCCTACTAGACCCTCTCGAAAAACTCGTATTTCACAGTGATCCCAATATTTTCATTCTCCTAGAAAATGTTCTATTGTATTTATAAAAAAGTTGGTCCGTAATTATTACTCACAAACTTTTCCCCTGTATAATGGATTTAAAGGAAGCCAAAAATGATTGAGAATCCTGTTTGTCGAATTAAATAATAATGTTTAGTGATATGATATGAAAAGATGAAAATCTTTGAGGATTTCGTAGAGGATGCACATTCATTGAAAATTTGATGTAAATGGAACGTGGGTTCACTAAACAGAATGCATAAGTAAGGATCTTGTGAGACTCGCCCACTCATAACGCCCACTAAAATGTACCAAGCCAAACAAACGTTCACGTTACTGGTGTTAACTCCAGTGTTAAGTGGTTCGTCAATTGATACCGCGGAATAAGCCGAGGTGAACTTTGTTTTTTAATGTATAGAATTTCTGAAAATAAAAACAAGAATTCAACGACCAAACTTGGACAACCACCATAAAATGCTCCTATTGTATATACCATTAAACCATTTCCCTTTCAGGGTAGGCGTGATACTACCCGATTCGGGTAGTCTTTCTAGGTTTTTCTTGTAGTTATAAATAACTACAAGTGTGGGCTCACCACACCCACGATGTGCCAACAGCACTCATGTCAGTATTCTTGAATGGTCACCCATCCAAGTACTAACCGCGTCCAACGCTGCTTAACTTCAGTGATCTGACGAGAACTGGGTTTTTCAGCGTGGTATGGCCGTTGGCCATATTGTAATTTAAAAAAAAAACTTTTTCTTGAACAAAAAAAAAATTCTTTGGACAAAAATAAAAGAGAGGAAAGAAAAATAAGAAGCCAACCAACCAAATCCCCTTCCTTCTCTTTTTTTTATTTCTTTCGTCTTTTTTATTTTTATTATCAAATCACAATAAAAAAAAAATTTCTTAGAAAAAAAACATTTTTCTTTGGACAAAAATGAAAAAGAGGAAAGAAAAATGAGAAGGCAACCAACCAAATCCCCTTCCTTCTCTTTTTTTTTATTTCTTTCGTCTTTTTTATTTTTATTATCAAATCACATTAAAAAAAAAATTTCTTAGAAAAAAAAAATTTTCTTTGGACAAAAATGAAAAAGAGGAAAGAAAAATGAGAAGGCAACCAACCAAATCCCTTTCCTTCTTTTTTTTTTTATTCCTTCCGTCATTTTCATTTTCATTATTATCAAATCACAATTAGAAAAAAAAATTTTTCCCACCAAAAAAAAGTTCCTTTGACAAACATTAAAAAGAGGAATGAAAAATGAGAAGGCAACCAACAAAATCCCCTTCCTTCTCTTCTTTCGTCTTTTTTATTTTCATTATTATTAAATTACAATTAAAAAAAAAATTTTTTCTCAACAAAATAAAATTTTTCTTTGAACAAAAATGAAAATGAGGAAAGAAAAATGAGAAGGCGACCAACCAAATCCCTTTCCTTATCTTTTTTCATTTCTTTCGTCTTTTTTATTTTCATTATTATTAAATCACAATTGAAAAAAATACTTTTTCTTAACAAAAAAAAAAATTTCTTTGAACAAAAATAAAAAAGAGGGAAGAAAAATGAGAAGGCAACCAACCAAATCCCCTTCCTTCTCTTGTTTCATTTCTTCAGTCTTTTTTATTTGTATTATTATCAAATCACAATTGAAAAAAAAATTTTTGGACAAAAATAAAAAAGAGGAAAGAAAAATGAGAAGGCAACCAACTTCATCCCCTTCCACTTTTTTTTATTTCTTTCGTCTTCTTTATTTTTATTATTATCAAATCACAATTAAAAAAAAAAAAAAAAATTCCTAAATAAAAATTTTTCTTTGGACCAAAATAAAAAAGAGGAAAGAAGAATGAGAATACAACCAATGAAATCCCCTTCCTTCTCTTTTTTTATTTCTTTCGTCTTTTTTATTTTTATTATTCTCAAATCACAATTTAAAAACAAAACTTTTTCCTAAAACAAAAAAAAATTTTCTTTGGACAAAAATAAAAAAGAGGAAAGAAAAATGAGAAGGCAACCAACCAAATCCCCTTCCTTCTATTTTTCTATTTCTTTCGTCTGTTTTATTAGTAATAATATCAAATCAGAATTAAAAAAAAAAATTTTCTTAGAAAAAAAATTCTTTGGACAAAAATAAAAAAGAGGAAAGAAAAATGAGAAGGCAACTAACCAAATACCCTTCCTTCTCTTTTTTTATTTCCTTTGTCTTTTTCATTTTTATTAATATCAAATCACAATTGAAAAAAAAAACTTTTTCTTAGAAAAAAAAAATTTCTTCGGACAAAAATAAAAAAGAGGAAAGAAAAATGAGAAGGCAACCAACCAAATCCCCTTCCTTCTCTTGTTTTATTTCTTCAGTCTTTTTTATTTTTATTATTCTCAAATCACAATTGAAAAAAAAAAAATTTTTGGACAAAAATAAAAAAGAGGAAACAAAAATAAGAAGGCAACCAACTTAATCCCCTTCCTCTTTTTTCTTATTTCTTTCGTCTTCTTTATTTTTATTATTATCAAATTATAATTTTTTGAAAAAAAAAAAAATTTTCCTAAAAAAAAAAAAATCTTCTTCGGACCAAAATAAACAAGAGGAAAAAAAATGAGAAGGCAACCAACCAAATCCCCTTCCTTCTATTTTTCTATTTCTTTCGTCTGTTTTATTAGTAATAATATCAAATCACAATTAAAAAAAAAAATTTTCTTAGAAAAGAAATTCTTTGGACAAAAATAAAAAAGAGGAAAGAAAAATGAGAAGGCAACTAACCAAATCCCCTTCCTTCTCTTTTTTATTTCCTTTGTCTTTTTCATTTTTATTAATATCAAATCACAATTAAAAAAAAAAAAATTTTCTTAGAAAAAAATTTCTTCGGACAAAAATAAAAAAGAGGAAAGAAAAATGAGAAGGCAACCAACCAAATCCCCTTCCTTCTCTTGTTTTATTTCGTCAGTCTTTTTTATTTGTATTATTATCAAATCACAATTGAAAAAAAAATTTTTTGGACAAAAATAAAAAAGAGGAAAGAAAAATGAGAAGGCAATCAATGAAATCTCCTTCCTTCTCTTTTTTTATTTCTTTCGTATTTTTTATTTTTATTATTCTCAAATCACAATTTAAAAACAAAACTTTTTCCTAAAACAAACAAAAATTTTCTTTGGACAAAAATAAAAAAGAGGAGAGAAAAATGAGAAGGCAACCAACCAAATCCCCTTCCTTCTCTTGTTTTATTTCTTCAGTCTTTTTTATTTTTATTATTCTCAAATCACAATTTAAAAACAAAACTTTTTCCTGAAACAAAAAAAAATTTTTTGGACAAAAATAAAAAAGAGGAAAGAAAAATAAGAAGGCAACCAACTTAATCCCCTTCCTCTTTTTTCTTATTTCTATCGTCTTCTTTATTTTTATTATTATCAAATCACAATTTATTTAAAAAAAAAATTTTCCTAAAAAAAAAAATTTTTCTTTGGACCAAAATAAAAAAGAGGAAAGAAAAATGAGAAGGCAACCAACCAAATCCCCTTCCTTCTATTTTTATATTTATTTTGTCTGTTTTATTAGTAATAATATCAAATCACAATTAAAAAAAAAAAAATTTTCTTAGAAAAAAAATTCTTTGGACAAAAATAAAAAAGAGGAAAGAAAAATGAGAAGGCAACTAACCAAATCCCCTTCCTTCTCTTTTTTTATTTCCTTTGTCTTTTTCATTTTTATTATTATCAAATCAAAATTAAAAAAAAAAAATTTCCTAAAAAGAATTTTTTTCTTTGGACCAAAATAGAAAAGAGGAAAGAAGAATGAGACAACCAATGAAATCCCCTTCCTTCTCTTTTTTTATTTCTTTCGTCTTTTTTACTTTTATTATTCTCAAATCACAATTTAAAAACAAAACTTTTTCCTAAAACAAAAAAAAATTTTCTTTGGACAAAAATAAAAAAGAGGAAATAAAAATGAGAAGGCAACCAACCAAATCCCCTTCCTTCTATTTTTCTATTTCTTTCGTATGTTTTATTTTTAATAATATCAAATCACAATTAAAAAAAAAAAAATTTTCTTAGAAAAAAAAATTCTTTGGACAAAAATAAAAAAGAGGAAAGAAAAATGAGAAGGCAACTAACCAAATCCCCTTCCTTCTCTTTTTTTATTTCCTTTGTCTTTTTCATTTTTATTAATATCAAATCAAAATTTAAAAAAAAACTTTTTCTTAGAAAAAAAAATTTCTTCGGACAAACATAAAAAAGAGGAAAGTAAAATGAGAAGGCAATCAACCAAATCCCCTTTCTTCTCTTTTTTTATTTCTTTTGTCTTTTTTTATTTTTATTATTATCAAATCACAGTTTGAAAAAAAATTTTTCTTTGGACAAAAATAAAAAAGAGGAAAGAAAAATGAGAAGGCAACCAACCAAATCCCCTTCCTTCTCTTTTTTTATTTCTTTTGTCTTTTTTATTTTTATTATTATCAAATCACAATAGTGACGAACCATCGATGCTCCCTTCTCGACACCTGAGATCCAAGTGAGAAATGACCTCCAATCCAAGTCAGCTAAATTAAAATTAAAAATTTTAAATTAGATCAAAATCAAATTCCAGATCCTATTCAACGTCCAATACTCAAGTTAATATATAGAATTCCTGAAAATAAAAACAAGAATTCAACGACCGAATTTGGACAAAAATCGTAAAAAAAAAATTTCTTCGGACAAAAATAAAAAAGGCAGGAATCTAAAAATAAATACAATTAATTGCAATCATAATTATAGAAAAGTACAACTTTTTTTTATTATTGAGACGAATTTTGTACTTTTTTTTTGAATTTTTTTCCACATCATTATATTTTATTGTAGTTTGAATTTTCTACAAGAACTTACAATTACAACTACGAGAATTTAAAACTACAAGAATCTACAGGAATTTACATGTTTTGCGGCCAAAAAGTTGTTCTTTTTCGACCTAGGATGACAAATATTTAGAATATTGCAATAAGATATGTTAAAAAAAAGTATAATTTCAAGGCTAGTTTTCGGTATTGAAAGAGTCCTTTAAAAATATAGTCTCGGGTGACTGTATTCTAATGCCACTAAATTTATTTATTTTGATGTCAAAAAATAATTTGGAACATTTTAAGTGATTTTTTGAATTTTCCATGATTTGAACATTTGAAAAATTTGAAAACTTGAAATAAAGCTTTGAAACTGTTTAAGGACTTTGAGAGGTTTCAAGATAGTACCAAAATTTTCTTAAGATTACCGGAAAAGTTTAAAATGATTTTGTATTTTGAATATAATAATTTTAAGAGAATATTTAAAATAGATTTCAAAAAAAATTTTGATTTATGAATAACAATTGGAAAATTATAAATTTGTAAGGACCTAAAATTAAAACAATTTTTCTTCTAATTTAAAAATGGTTCAGTTTGGAAAAAATTATTCTTTCAATTTTTAATGTTTCTAACTTAAAATTGCTTAAAACGATATAATTTTGAAAATCTCTAAATTCGTTGATTCATTCTTCAATTCAGGGAATTAAAAATTATAGCTGGGATTTACATATTTTTTTATGTGAAAAATAAATAAATAATTTGATTTTAATTTTTATAAATGAATGACTGATTTTAAATTCAAAGAAAGGAATACCTTCTTTCGCAAATGTAAATTTTGAATACCTAGAACTAATTATCTTTTCCTTGATAAAAATCTACTAAGTGGAACTACTTTGTTAACAATTCTTTTTTTTTTGTGTTCATAATTCATCATTTTATTTTAAAAATCTTTTTTTCCAAAATTCAACTATTTTATTAACATTTTTTAAAATTATTTTTCAAACTGAAAATTGAACTATTCCATGTTTGGTTGAAGATTTATCTTCTTCAGTTGAAAATTCATGTACTTAATTAAAAATTATTCTTTTTTGGTAGAAAATTCATTTTTTTGTTTCAAAATTAGTCTTTTTTATTGAAAATTAATTTTTTAACTAAAACATAACGTATATCATGTTTGTTTGAACACTAATCTTCTTCAGTTAAAAATCTAACTATGAGGTTAACAATTCCATTAAAAATTAAAATATTTTGTTGAGAATTCATGTATTTTGTTAAAAATTATCCTTTTTTAACTTTATTAACCAAAAATTTAACTTAATTTTTTGTCGAAATATTTTTTTAATATACATTTAATCTTTTTGATAGAAAATTCATTTGTTTTGTTGAAAATTGAATTCTTTCGCTGTAAATATATTTTATTTGTTTGAAAAATTATTTCTTCAACAAAAAAAAACTATTCTATTTTTTTCTGGAAATTGATCCTTTTTAATTGAAAATATAACTAAAATTCAACAATTAGGTTGAAATTTCTCTTAAAAATAAAGATATTTGGTTCAAAATTCATATATTTTGTTAAAAATTATTCTTTTTTGGTTTAAATTTCATTCTTTTGGTTGAAAATTCATCTGTTCACTGCTCCGACCCAGGTTGCTGATCAATCTTTTTTAGCGAGCACCCCAGGTGAAGAGCAAAAGCTTAAGATAATTCGAATTCACATCAAAAAGACGAATTTTTCAGAAAATAGTTGAATCCTCAACCAAAATGATATGATGAAGTTTCAACAAACAAGATTAATTTTCTATCGAAACAGATGAATTTTTAACAAAATACAAGAATTTTTCACCACATAGTTGAATTTTTAACTTACAAACGAAAATATTTCAACCAAAAGTGAAATAGCTATATTTTCAGGTGAAAAAATGAATTTTTAACCGACAAAAATGAATTTCCAACAAAAAAGTTTAATTTTTAAACTAACTTTTACATTTTCCAGCAAAAAAGACGAATTTTCTACAAAACAGTTGAATTTTCAAAAAAAAAAAAGTTAATTTACGACCAAATAGTTGAATTTTCAACTAAAATTATGAATCTACACAAAAAAGATTATTATTAAGTAGGTCAACTTTCAACCAAGTGGTTGATATTTTAACCAAAAAAATAAATTCTTAAAGAAACATGTAATAGTTAATATTTCTACAAAAAAAAATTTATTTAAAAAAAAGGAACAGTTGAATTACACCAAAAAAGACGAATTTTCAATAAAGTTGTTGAATCCTCAAACAAAACAGATTCTAAAATTAAGATAGAACAGAAATCCATTTTATCATGAATAATTTTAT
>CAKNYM010046050.1:0-62304 GCA_932195095.1 Andricus curvator
CATAAGTAACAAATTTGAATTTTACGTAATATTGCGGTTTATTGACGGTTTTTAAAATTTTTTGGAAAATAAATAATCATTAATCGGTAATTTAAGAATATCAAGTCATTTTTTAAATAATATTGAATTGTTTAAACAATTTTAATTTGTTAAAAAAAAATTTTCAGTTAACTCGCGAAATGAACGTATTTTCTAGAATTTATGAGTTATGTAATCAATGATAACAATCAAAAAATTTGTTTAAATAATTTTACAATTCTTTAAATAATACGTATTTGTTCAAGTATATATTTTACATAAAAAAAAGCAGGAAAAATATTTTATCTCACTAAATTTTGGACAAATTTTAATATTTTTAAGTACTAATTTGTTTATTATGAATACTCGTCGATGTTTAAACAAATTTAAATTGTTTGAACATTTTTTTGTCTACATATTTTATTTTTGCTATTTTTCGAAAGATTGAAATATTTTTATGTTCTACTTTGCTTTTTAAGAATACCCTTGAATGCTTAAACAAATTAAAATGCTTCAAAAAATTAAATATTAGTTTAAAAATAACTGAGTATTCTTAAATTATCGATTAATGATTATTTTTTTTTTAATTTTTAAGCGGCAATAAACTGCAATATTACGTAAAATTTAAATTTGTCACTTACGGGTTTTCTTTGGGGACCCATAAGAGAGGCTTAAAACTATTCAACCTCAAAATTTAAGATAGATTCTTATTCTCTGACGAATTCTCAACAATACACTGAAACACGGAATTATTTGTAACATATTATCCCGTTTAAATATTAGATTTCCAAAAAGCTCAAATTTGATTTTGCTCAAATTTCGAGATTTTTTTTTTTGCATTCGAACAAAAGTGCTGGGTGTGAGCAGAGAAATTCGAGAAAAAAAAATCCACCAAGTATAAATAAGAACCACCCTAATAAACACACACTTCGATGGCACATCAGTGCTGCCTAGGGGACATAGCAATTACTATTTTTCTTTTGCAACTTTGCCTTTTGGAGTAGGTTCACTGTTAAAGTGAATTTACGTAATTGATTGAAACACCAGTGGGACTCCGATGCTGTTTCGAAGTCGAAAATCGAACGAACTTCTCTTTCTATCTACATACGTTAGAAAAAGAGGTCCGTATGATTTTCGAGTTTCAACACGGTATCGGAGTCCCACTGCAGGGCATAAGGCTCCACGCAGTGGGACTCCGATACCGTGTCGAAAGTCGAAAATCGAACGGACTTCTTTTTCTTACGTGTGGAGATAGAAAGAGAGATTCGTTCAATTTTCGACTTCGAAACAGGATCGGAGTCACACTGCTGGTCTCCACGCTGTATAGATCACTCTCAGTAAAATGGTGGACTACAATATGATCGAAACATTAGGGTGGGAATCCGATGGCTCTATCTGATAGATAGAATCTCTTTTTCTATCAAATGAAATTAGAGAGAGATGTTCGATCATTTTTATACGATCAACTGCAATTCTCTCTTTCTATCTTATGGGTCGGAAAGAGAGAGGCGATAGTTGATGATCGAGAAGTCCAACTTGTCTACTGTCGATCATTGCGCCTTTCATTTTGATTCATAAGATAGAAAGAGAGATTTGATTGATTAGATTAGCGGCATCTAAATCCCACCCACAGTACGCACAAAGAAAGGCATCAAATGAATGGGACTAAACTTTACTTTTTAGGTGAAAATTCTTTTGGGACGGGAGTGAATCGAAAAAAACGACCGAACGTACGGACGGAATTCTCTGTCTCTCTCTTACAAGTATACTTTCCATACCTTCTCTCAGTAATCGCGTCTCCGTTCTGTACGGCCATTCGCAATTGCTCTAGAGACTCCTCTTCGATATCCCCACTATTCCCCCGCCAAGCAAAGCCTGTACATGCTCTCTCTCTCCCTCTGCACTCTTTTCTATGAGATGCCCCCACTACTCCACCACTATGCAAGCTCCTTTTCACTCATGCGCGTCCTCAACGTATTTGTGTACTCTATATGACGCCGTGCGCACGTAAAGTTTTACTTCTGTCGTGTGGCCCCACTGTCACACACATTTTTTTAAATGACTTTGTAACAAACCATTTCTGACTACAAGTTTATTCGAAAATTAGTTTCTACTTTCCAAGAACCAATCAGGAAAAAAAACTGGAGCGCATGCGCAGTTTGCGCTCCGTAGCAGAGATGGCAAGTGACCGTCATATGACCGATTTTCGGTCATCTGACGGTCACCTGACCGGACAAGGGGAAAAAGTGGAAATCATGTTATTATGCCAAAAATTAAAGTAGTATTTCTTTCAAACAACGTAGGGCGCTAACCTGACGTTTCATAATATGGCTCAAATTCTATTTTTCATGAAAAGGGCATGGAAACTGGACTGAATCCCATAAAAAATAAATGTTTGATGGTAGTGCTCCAAATTTACAAAGGAGTCCAGGCGCACAGCTTCTGTGGGGGCCACGGTGAAACCTCAAAGGGGCGAATGGGGACGAAGCCCCCCGTAAAGAAGATAAAACCATTTTGAACGGCACTTTTCGCACTGGAGAGGTTATATTTTTCTTCTTTTTCCAGTTCAAGAATTGTTCATAAGATTTACAATATTTCTCTTTCGATTTTCCGGCAGAAAATTTGATGCAACGACTTCATAACTTCTTTGGTTATCCCAACGTTACTGTAATCTAAATCTTCACTCATTATTATAAACATTGGTAAAAAATATTCATTTCATGGTCTAATATGGTGATCCAAGATGGCCGTACGCTGGTACACAAACATT
Organism: Andricus curvator; assembly: GCA_932195095.1. NCBI lineage: Eukaryota > Metazoa > Arthropoda > Insecta > Hymenoptera > Cynipidae > Andricus > Andricus curvator. The sequence goes on from CAKNYM010046050.1 coordinate 2,789, forward strand.
AGCACGAAAATGCATGGGGCTAAGAGATCCGATAGCTTCTGATACACCACCTTATGATCAGGTGTAGTGAAATCAATTACCAATTTTCATGCACCACTATTCGACGCCATGTTGGTTTGACGGCGTATGACGTCATGTTCCATCGGTATAATCGATTCCTAGCAGAAACGTAACAGGAATTATCGTTCTGTGGTTCAACTGAACCACAAACAGGGTTTGTTTTAGCACCAAAATAGTCGGCGAATCTTTGCCATTCTCAGCTCTTACCTAGAGAACTTCGGTCAACTTCATGTCTCTCGCAAATATTCCACTCACGAATGTGGACCCACCCCCAAAAAAATTCTCCAAAAAGTTGCTATGCTTACGTAGCACACTTTTCTCCTTACTATTGCTTCGAAAGATATCTTTTAGGGAGATTCGAGAAACAAATCCCCCGCTTTTAATTTGTTACGATTAACCTGGAACCAGAAGTTCAAGCGGGGTTTACGCACAGTTATTTCTTTGTATTTTTAGGTTATCTTACCACTGGTACCAAGAGGTGCGCGCCTTTGAAAGATACTTGTGATTTCGGACTAATTGTGATGCGCAATAAAAAGTCTGTTTAAGCCTGTGGATATTGTTTCTCAAATTTCCCTCAAGAATCTCTGTCAATGACGGATATCTAAATACTGTACTCCAAAAGTATAACCCAGTAAATAACCTTTCTGATAGAGATCACTTTTTCATGCATACGTGCTGGAAAATAGCCCTTACGACAAATGGCACTTACTAGGTTATACGTTTGGACAGCCCTAATAGCAAGGAACGCTCCTGGAACGTTCCGCGGGAAACTTCGGAACGTTTTAGCAGAAATTTCCAGCAGTGGGATTCCGATACTGTGTCGAAAGTTGAAAAGACCTCTTTTTCCAACGTGTGGAGATATAGAAAGAGAGGTTCGTTCGATTTTCGACTTCGAAACAGCATCGGAGTCCCACTGCAGGAACGTTCCCGGAACGTGTAAAATGTCCGCTCTTGAGAACGTTCCACTGGGACCTAAGGGGAACCTTCCGTTATTGTTATTTTTAACAACAATTATCTCGTAAACCGTAAGAGATAGGTAAAAATTGATGTCATTTTTGAGTTTTGACTACCGCATATACTATACTATAATATGATATCCTTATCATAAACTGACATCGATTTTGACCTATCACTTACGGTTTACACGATATTTATTGATAATAACAACAATAACGGTAATTTATATTTGGATCGTTCCTGGAATGTTTCCAAACGGCGGACATTTTTCACGTTCCGGGAACGTTCCGTGCTATTAGGGAGCACAATAGTTCCTCTTTTACCATAGCGGACAAAACCAGAGATACCTCTGAGAATAACTTTCCTGACAAGGTAATGTAATCTTGATTTTGTTCATCTTCGTTTGAAAATTTTTCGACGGAAACTTTCCATTGTCATATCAGGGGTGCGATCTGCAGTGGGACTCCAATGCCGTGTTGAAAATCGAACGGACCTCTTTTTCTAATGTGTAGAGATAGAAAGAGAGGTTCGTTCGATGTTCGACTTGGAAACAGCATCGGAGTCCCACTGCCGATGCCTCAATACGATCGGTGGCGTTTACGACAATTCGCTCGGAGCTCGAAGGGAAGCTGAACCAATGAAATTTATGAGACTGCATGGCAGTCAGATTATATCCTATAATGGTGCTTTAACACCTCTGCCTGCCTGCCTGGGGTAGGCAGAAAAGTTGTAAGAGTAAGAGAGATAGAGTGTATTTTTTGTCCAATTTTGCGCTCTCTATCTCTTTTACTCTTACAACTTTTCTGCCTGCCCCAGGAGGGCAGGCAGAGGTGTGAAAGCACCATAAAGAGGTTGAGTGAGATTGACCTCCCCTTCGAGCTCAGAGCGAGCTCAGAGCGAATATTCGTAAGGGCCCGAGCACAATGGTGACCCGAAACCTGAACCGGAAGATAACTCTGTCCTTTTTATCGTAGTTACGGTAAAAAAGGACAGAGTTATCTTCGGTTTCAGGTTTCCGGTTCGGGTCTCCATTGTGCTCGGGCCCTAAACGCCACGGACCTCTCCTTCTGCCATATGAGATACGCAGCGAAGTGCGATCGAATTCGAAACGATCCTTTGGAAACATTTCTTGTTATCGTATGAAGTAGACAGAGAGCGACCGTTGCTTTTGAACGACAAGTCATACTGAGCGATTCGAAACAAGCAAACCCCTCTCTGTCTATCTTATACGATAGACATAGAGGCTTCGAAATGATCATTTTAAATTCGATCGGACCTCGCTGACTATCTCATATGGTAAAAAGAGAGATCCGATCCTAATGAATCCTCGGAATCCTAACCCAGGGAGAATACCTTCTACTTTAAAGACCGTGGCGACTTTTGAGAGCTGTTTCCTTTATTGTCAAAGAGAGCTATATTTGCAAAATTTATGGTTAAATTGACCGTGAGCGCAAATAATTAAACAATTTATACATATTGCAAATGTAAACACTCGCCTTTTTCATCTGTAAAGACTAAGGTGTTGGGTCATTGCAAGAAGCAACGACAGTTACTCTTAACTAACGGTAATATTCTCTGTTTACCCATCAGAGCAGGTAATAGCAGACAGATTACACCCACCATGGGTAATATTTATCTTCTACCTACACCAGCGAGTAAAAATAGGAAATTACCTGCAGCAAAATTTACTCCTAGTTTTTTCTGTGTTTTGCATACAGAGTTTAATTAATTTTCACGCATTTAGCCAATCAGATATTGCATCTTTAAAATTTTATTTAAAAAATTCCTTTTGAGTGAACTATATATATATATATATATATATATATACAGCATGGCGGCATAGCACAAGCATTTTCACTAACACTATAGTATACACTACCAACACACCTTTTCAAAGACCTCACAGACTAGGTTTATTGGGTTAAAATAGCCTTTTAAACATTTAAATGGACACTTGATGGGGATTTCAGGTATAGAAAACTTGCGGTGCAGGTAGCGCAAAAGAAACAGCACTGGTCAGTGCCGTTTCAGTGCCGTTTCAGTGCTGTTTCATCGGCAGGGTTAGAAAAACTGTGATTTAAATACTACTTAACATGGTGAGAAGTTCCTCGTGTTTAAGAGAATTAATATATTTTTAATCTCTACCTTTATTGTACAGGTGAATCGATATGCTTCGTGTCTGGCTAAACATACTGTGATTTTCAATATAGTGTTTAAAATAATAGTACACTAAAAAAAAAAACTTATTTGAATCAAAGGAAATTTCTTTCATTCAAAGAAATGGTAGAGCAGAATATGGCCGAAGAAATATTTCTTCAGATTAAAGAAATCTTTTGTTTGGATCTGAGGAACGCCATGCTTAAGGCATAGAAATACTTACTCGACACTGTAAAATATGCGTTGAGTGAAATAGATTTGTTATTGACTGTAATAAATAAGTATTTGATATGATAGGTGAGTTCCGTAATGTAAAGAAGTATGGTGTAAGTCCAAGAAGATAATTATTACATACATAAATGTAACTCGGACTGAGCAAAAGTTTGTTTTGAACCAAATATATGATTCTTTGATTCAAATAAGCGTATTTTTTGTTAAACATAACATTTCTTTGCAACAAAGAAATTTTTTTCAACGGAAATAAATATTTATTTGTTTCCAAGATGCGGCATATTGTTTAAAAAAAATGCGTAACAGAGTTGAGAAAATATTAATTGATTCAAAGAAGAATTTACTCAAACAGAAAGTTCACCTATTGTTTAAAAATGCTGAATAGTTAAAGTATGAAAATGAAGCAGGGCCATTCATTGAAAAAAATAGTCAATGCAATTATAATGATTATAATTTATAATAATATATTCATTTTCATTTTCGCGGAGTAGGAAAAAGAAATTCAAGCAAGACCAACTGACCAATGCTTAGGAAGACCGATAAACACCAATCACCACATTTTTCAGATTATATCTACGGTGAAAATGTATGGCTAACTTAAAGACTGGAGAATCCATTTCTATTGTGAGACTATAAAATCTGCGCATCTGGCGGTATATATCTGAACTACTCAGTACAAATAAGGAATTTTACCAAAATATTTTTTCGAACGAATGGTGTATGAAGTTATTTCAAAAATATATTTCTTCACTTGAAGGAAATATTTATTGGACATAAATCGCTTCACGCTATTTATTAAAAGAAACATATCTTCCAAGTGAATAAATTATTACTTAAGTGAACAAATTACTTTATTCGACTAATGACACGTTCTATTAGAACGAAAGAAATATCGCTTTCACTTAATTAATATTGCTTTCATTTATGTCAATATTTCTTTGATTCAAAGAAACCAAAATATTTGTTTCACGCATCGATGAGTTACTTATATTTCAAATGAAATATTTTTTAATTCAAAGGCTCAAAATTATTGAACTAAAAAAATATTTCTTTGGATGCGAAAGCAAGATTTAAGGAAACTAGGTTCTTAGTTTTAAAGATATTAATTCCTTGAGTTAATTATCTCATATTCTGAGGCCAAGAAATATTTCTTTATTTTAAAGAAATGGCGCCCAAAGAAATGATTCCTTTGAATCAATGCACGAGTTTGTTGCTTTTAAACAATATTTAGTACAATTAAGTAAACGGTTTTTTGGCTCAAATGAATACAATCAAAGAAATGCATTTCTTTGGATCCAAACATTTTTTTTCTCAGTGTAGAAATTGCCTGGATGCAGTCAAATATTTTTTATTTAGTGCACCAAAGACAAATTTCAAAAAAAGATAGAAACTGGTATTATTGTATTCAGCTTTTTTTTAAAGTGTAGTGGTGCTAAGAACACCTTATCTTCAGTTTGAAAATATCACATTATTTGGTTTAAATGAAAAACTTCACTGAATATTAAACATATGAACAGTTTTTGAAATAAATAATTATTGCTTATTTGAGTTAATTATTTTAATTATTTATATTTATTCAAATGTAATCATTTTATTTTTTGAAGTTTCTGCAGTATTGCAAGACAATTATAAAGAGTGTTCTGGAAATTTTCTAAATTTATTATTTTAATGCTCACAAAGTTTTCCATATTTTGAATGTACCTAAACGGGCGCTTTTTATACTTTATTTTATAAGCGCCAATATATTATCTAGCTACTGAATTTTTTAGATGTTAAACGGTTGTCGACCACTGTGAAAGAATTTTCAAGATGTTTTATAGTTAATTTTCGATAATTTTGTATATTATTTATAATAACAAATATTTAAAAAATATACCAAATGATCGAAAATCAAATATAACATCGTGAACATTATCTAATTACTTTTTAAAATAACAAAAAAGCATTATAATTGAATATTCTCATAAATTCTCGAAGTTTCGGTAACATACCGGTATGTTATCGGTAATATTACCCGATTTTAAATTACCGAGAATTTAAAAACTCTCCTACTGACAGACTGGAAACCAGCCCTATGCATCGCCCGTGTATGTGTATTATGGTAGCTCTCTTAGCATCCGGAGGGATATCGTAGTTCAAATAAATCCAATAGATGGCGCTACGATCAGGTAGTGCTGTTTTTGCATTGTTATGTATAGCAAAAATACTAAAATTCATTTAAAACTGAATACTTTTTATCAAAATAAAAGATCATAGTTTTCATTAATAATAATCGCAGCTTTAATCATTAATAATAAAAAATTCATGAAAACATGTAATTTATTATTAGGAAAATTGAATATGTGACTGTCCGCGAAGAAAGGGACCTAATGCGGAAAAAATCGATTTTCAGTTTCTTACGCCAATCGATAGTTTCTGAGTTACTGTTTCATTTCCAATAATCAGAAATTTTTTAAGTTAATTACTTTTCTTTTTATTAAGCTACAAACATAGGCATGATAAGCGTACGCGGAGACCGAACGAGAGGCCTACGAAAGCCAGCCCCACCACTTGCCACTACAGATGTACGTGGCGTGTCCGTGAACTCCACTGGCACGTGCCTAAAAGTGCAGTGGTAACTGGAGGGGGTGCTTTTCATATACGCATCCCCACTACTCAAATGCTAGCTTGCGGGCTCTGCTACGATCGCCCGTCCTGTAAAATTCAGCTTTGACGCATTAGGTCCCTTTCTGCGCGGACGGTCACATATAAAGATGAGTATTTTGAAAACAGTTTGACTGTATTCATATTTTTCTATGTATTTTGCTAATGTAATTAATTAATTTTATAAACAATTGTAATTGTTACAAATCTCAAACATTTACTGATATTATTTAATCAATAATAGTAAAAATAATATTTAAACCTTAATAATTAGCCTTATAATATACTTTTTTAATAATTCATCTAGAAATTTCCTCTCTCTCTGAAAAATATATATTTATATATAATTTATTTATAACAAATTATATATAAATAAATTAATGTAAAGTTGCATCAAAATAGTTTAGAATTGAAGAAAAACTATTTATTGAATATATTATTGAAGACACTTATAATTATTGCAAGGAATAATTTATTAAAAAGTGATTGACAAGATTAATGAGTGAAAAAATATATTTATATTAATATATAAAAGCATTTGAATTTGAAGGCATACAATTTTTTTAAGTAAACGAATTAAAAATATTTTATTTCATTTTCATTATAAATCACTTAATAAATTAAACGTAAAAATATATATAATATACAGAGCGCACAGTCTTTCTTTTTTTCTTAGTTTCCCCTTTTTTCTGGATATTCCCCTTTTTCCCCTTTTCTCTTTAAATATACGACATTTAAAAATACAATATTTGAATTACCCCCATAACATTACCAAAAATATATATATATATATATATATAAACAAAAAATGAAATATTCCAAATCCATCAACTGCAATGTAAAATTTAACGATTTTAAATTCAAAATATTTCCTATTGGTTCAAAAATTGTGACGAATTTGTTATATTTACAGCTGTTACTAGTGAACAATAAAAAAAAATTATGAAATTTAAAAATAAATTTTTTGCGCAGTAACAATTTTTTTGAAAATGTGTAAAAACAAATTTTTTTTATTGAGTCCTATGCACACATTTAAAAAAAAGTTGAATATGTCGAACCTGAAATTTATTCAGCTGGAACCAAAGAAACATTTTATCATTTTGCTTTCTCGAAAAAAAACTTCTGTCGTGATTTGGATTTTTGGGATTTCATTTTTTTTTGCGATTTTGGAACGTTATATATACACCACGAAAAAAATGCTTCCCATGAATACAAAATAATAAGATGTTTCTTTGGTTCCAGCTGAATAAATTTCAGGTTCGACATATTCAACTTTTTTTTAAATGTGTGCATAGGACTCAATAAAAAAGAACACGTCTCACGACCGTGAGATAGGTGGTTACAATGATCCGGCAAAAGTCTCGTGCACCCTGAGGACACGGAGCGACCCAAGGACGACCGCCTTCTGCATTTTCCCCGCAAGTGTCTCAGCATTTTGTTGAGACGCAGGGATGCTTTTCAGGCTATTAACCAGTGAAACCTTGGCACCTCCAAGAGCGCCGATGATCAAGACGATTAGCTTAACAGAATATTCCGGGTATAACTGTCGCAACTCCCTTATAAGGTATTTATACCTCTCTTTCTTTCCTTTCTCCTTGGCTGTGACGTTTTTATCAGCTGGTGCCGAAAATTCGATAACGAACATGGTTCGTTTCTCGAAGTCAAGGAGAACTATGTCAGGCCTCGAGTGCGCGACAGAAACAATGGTCGAGAATATGAAGTTCCAGTATATGCGGCACTTCTCATTTTCGACAATTGACTCTATTACCCTAGGAGCGTTTGGCGGATCCATATCAGGGCTGATGCCGTCTGAGTGACAGAGATGGTAATAAGGCACTCTTAGTGCCGCATTGTGACTAGGACGTACATCGTTCCCGCATGAGTTGGACAACTAGATAGTATGTGTCCTAGATGCTCGGGGTGTGCATGACACGCTCTACAGCTATCATCGGGAATGTCTTGGCTCAAAATGTGGCGACGGTATGCTAGAGTGGAAATGACACCGTCTTGACATGCCAAAATGTAGCCCTCCGTGCCCGACTTCAATCCGGGTGATCTAAGGAAAGCAAACGTTAGCTCATGCGACATCGACTGATCTTCCACATTTCTGTGGATGATGCCATGCATCCTCTTGTCGAGGAGCCTGTGCTTTCTTAATTTCGGCCTTCAGGAGTGAGTATTCAAGATGGATACGATTTGATGCATTTTGCTCACCCCTGATATTGAAGTCAAGGCCGAGTGTTTCAGCAGCCTCCTTCGCTGCTTTGTACAGAAACGCCCCTTTGCCCACTTCTTCGTGTTTACTGACCATTTTAAGAAGAGGGTCTTGTCCATTTGCGACCATATGTGCTGTACTCAGAATAATCCTGTTGTAAAGACATTCAAGATTCAGTATTCCGCGACCACCTTGACGGCGTGAGATGTAAAGTCGTGGAACAGAAGACTTAAGGCGCTTCCTCAGGCTTGATTTTTAGCCCATGTATTCGTTGATCCCATTTTCTTCCTACACGGATGAATTGTTTGATGTAATATTTCAACCTCATAATCTCAATGGGATAGTGCATAAAACTAAAGTCTTCGTTTTTTGAAAAACGGTCTTGTTTTTTTAATTAATTGAAAATCTGCTTCATTTATGCGCCTGGAAACGAGCAATCCGCCGCCGGGAAAGCGCGCACAGTACACACGAAAGCAGGCGCTTCAAAGTAAATGGAAAACCCTCGTCTAATTCACCGTGAACTTTTTCGAGGATGCTTGAACCCAGGGGGTCGGTCGTAACTCTTCCGTCCTTCCCATTGTTGCCGTGCGACACGATTCGAGCCGCTTGAATGAAATTGATAATTAGTCAAATATGCAGAAATTGAATTTTAATTTTATTTTTTCATTTTATTTAAGATTACCTTCAATACTGAGAATATTGACCATATTATATGGCGAACAGAAAAAAGTTACACACACACGGAAATTTTTTAAGAACTTCATTTTCGGGCTCCTGGGGTCGAATTATATCAAAATATATCAAAAAGTATATTCTAAAATTCAGGTAATTACAAACCCCCATCTATGAGGAAGCAATAATGAATTGATTCATCATGAATGGAGTAATTAATGAATTACTCCGATGTGCAATTATCTGGTCTCCTGGAATCTGCTCTTGTCTTTCGATAAAGACCAAAGAAAATCACCCGCCGACAATGAATACTCTAAAAAATCTCTAAAATACTCTATAATACTCTAGAATATCTCTAAAATTGAAGAAAACATGGATCGATGAAATTTGTATTAGCTGATAAAATTTTAAAATGATATAATTGAAAGAAATGGAAAACAGGATTAGGAAAATCTGTCAATATTCTCAGTATTGAAGGTAATCTTAAATAAAATGCAAAAATAAGGAAAACTCCCAACAGAAATTGAACGGGTTAACCGATTTTTTTCTATCTTTTTTTGATCGTCACGTAATTATGTAACGAACCTAATGCAGTATATTAAAATTCAATTTCTGCATATTTGACTAATTATCAATTTCGTTCAAGCGGCTCGAATCGTGTCGCACGGCAACAATGGGAAGGACGGAAGAGTTGCGACCGACCCCCTGGGTTCAAGCATCCTCGAAAAAGTTCACGGTGAATTAGACGAGGGTTTTCCATTTACTTTGAAGCGCCTGCTTTCGTGTGTACTGTGCGCGCTTTCCCGGTGACGGATTGCTCGAAAATGGGATCAACGAATACATGGGCTAAAAATCAAGCCTGAGGAAGCGCCTTAAGGTGCATGCTTTTGTTCATGTGCATAACCTTTCGGGACCCGATATCGAGGGATCTGAGCTCGTCCTTCGTCCATGGAACTACTCCAAATGAATAGAGTACTACGGGGACGGCAAGCATGTTCGTTGCAGATACTTTGTTCCTGGCCGACAGTTCGGAAGACCATATCCGTCGGATGAGACGTTTGTATCTGCATCGGAGAGTATCCTTTATAGATGTGACGCATCCTTCTGTCAACGAGCTCAGGATCTTCGGGGATGCAGTTAAGTTTTCCTTTCTTCAAATTAACCTTAGCGCGTTTCTCTAACCCGAACTCCATTCCAATCTCTTGAGTGTACTATTTGACAATTTTTAGTGCCAGATGTAGTTTCTCTTGATTTCTAGCATAGATCTTAAGATCATCCATGTAAAATACATGAGTGACCTTATGCTTTCGGTTTCCAGGTTTGCCGCAGATACTCTTCGTAATGGCGAAGTGCGAGAGATAGTGGCAAGAATGTGAGGCAAAAGAGGAGAGGGCTCATGGTGTCGCCCTGAAACACACCTCTCTGAAAGGTGATACTGTTAGTGATCACACGATGTTTCCTAGATGAGATGACGGGCTGAGAGTAAAAGCAGTGCAAAATAAGTTGCAGAAGAGAAGCGGTTTCAGTTTTCGTGTCAAAGCAAAGAAGACTTGAAAAAAGTATGGGAGTGGAAGCGGAATGATTGAGCGTCAGAGTAGAAGCGAACTGAAATTATTCCGCGGGGAAAAACGGTTTTGGACTTCAACCCGCTTTGGCTCCCAGTCTGAACTCAAGCCGCTTTTACCCACAGTCCCAACCCATCCAGAACATGGGAATTTTCGGCCCCCACCACTTTCCCATCTGGGAGCGACACATGCAAACGTAGCGTGTCGGTGAGTCGGCTCTGTTACATGCTGTGTAGACCAGCTTCGTGTAAAGCCGAAAGTGCACGAGCCGAGCTCGCTCAAGTCGGACTTCGGAGTCGCTCGACTTCACGATTCGGTTTCGTTGGCTTGTTGGCTATTAGGAGGTTTGGGTTGATTTTTGTTTTCAAAAATTCACACCTAAACGAAAGACTTCAAATACATGTAATGAAGTCTTGAAATATTTAATTATTATGTCTTACAGGAATGTATATGGGATTTTAAGGTTAGGTTAATACTATCTATCACTTTCAAGTGGTTTCATTTTTTATTATTTACGTTTTATTTTTCAATCGATTTTAAATATTGCAAAGTTAGAATGATAATAAATAATTATTATTTTCAATTTATTGAATTAATCAACATTTTTACTATGTACTTACCTCTGATAATTACCTTGCTTTTCATGCTGTTTTAGGCTATAATCACAATTTAGTCACAAAAACTATATAAAACCTTCAATGTTTTAAAATATTTATCTCAACATTACAAAATTTATTTTTTACACTTTTATTTTAATTGTGAAATAATTGTAATTGGAAATTAATTGTGAATAATATTATAAAATAAATTTAACAAAATTTATTTTATAAATAAATATCTCATGATTTTTTACGGACAAAACAATTTTAAAGGTAAGTCTTTGTAGCATTTCAATAACTAATGAACATGTTTTCAGAATATTTTTCCTTGATTCTGCCCTCATAGGTTCAAACATGGTACAAAAAACCATTGTGAAATTTCAAATAAAAACTGTACTTAAGAAATAAACAGATTATAATTTTCTTGAAATTTTTCCATTTTCTTCATTAAAAAATTTTTTGATTTGGAAATTTATTCATTTGGTTCATTAAAATAGCAATTATTACATCTTTCGTTGAAAATTCTTCTTTTTTGGTTGAAAATTGAACTGTTTAGCTAAAACTTATATTTTTGTTGGAATTTTGATTGACATACAGAAATATTCAAAAATCATTGAAAATTTTCTTAAGAATCTTAAGTAAATTATATTTATACCTATAACCTCACAAATAAATAACTTAAAGAATAAATAGTTATTCGAAATTTTTATTTTGTATTAAAAATTATTTTATGCCTCTAATTATAATTTGGTTGTAATTTTCCTTTTTTCTTGACTAAGAATCGTTTTTACTTGAAAATTTATTTTTTAAAAGGTAAATTCAACCGTTTTTTATTAAAAATAATTTTTTTTTATTGAAATAGCAACTATCACATTTTTCGTTGAGAATTAACCTTTTTTGCCTAAAAATTAAACTATTCCCTTTAAAATATTTTTTTGTTGTTCAAATTTTAATTTGAAATACCTGTAATCTTAAAAAATATTTCGAAATTGTTGTCAATAATCTTAGAATAGCCCTAGGGTCAAACATGGTAAAAAAACCGTCGTAGAATTTTAAATAAAAACTGTACTCTGTATACATTAATTTTAAAAATGAAAAATTTTAATATTTTTTATAAATATTCCTAAATTTTATTTGAATATGATACACATTGATTTTTATTTGAAAAATTATGGTAAATAGTTGGTCATTCTTTAAATTTTACGACATTTTTGTACCATGTTTGACCTTAGAGAATAGATTTCAGGAATGACATTATAAAAATATCTTCATTAGTTAGTAAAATACTATGAAGACTTGCCTTTCAAATGATTTTTCCTAAACATGAATAAAATTCAAATACTCAAAAAATAAAATTAAGAAATGTCAGAAATTCATGCAGTTGTTTTTTAGAAAATCCCACACATTTTTTAATAAAACTCATTTCCACACCACCATTAAAACCAAATTATAATTTAAGCCAAAACATAATTTTTAATACAGAATAAAAATTTGGAATAACTATTTATTCTTTAAGTTATTTATTTTTGAGGTTATAGGTATAAATATAATTTTCTTAAGATTCTTAAGAAAATTTTCAATGATTTTTGAATATTTCTGTATGTCAATCAAAATTCCAAAAAAAAAATAAGTTTTAGCTAAACAATTCAATTTTCAACCAAAAAAGATGAATTTTCAACGAAAGATGTAATAATTGCTATTTTAATGAACCAAATGAATAAATTTCCAAATCAAAAAATTTTTTAATGAAGAAAATGGAAAAATTTCAACAAAATTATAATTTAAGGCGAAAAATATTTTTGTATGCAAAATAAAAATTTCGAATAACTGTTTATTTCTTAAGTACAGTTTTTATTTGAAATTTCACGACGGTTTTTTTACCATGTTTGACCCTATCTGGGCAGCATCGAGGAAAAATATTCTGAAAATATGTTCGTTAGTTATTAAAATACTACAAAGACTTACCTTTAAAATTGTTTTGTCCTTTAAAAATCATGAGATATTTCTTTATGAAATAAATTTTTTTAAATTTATTTTACAATTATTCAGAATTAATTTCTAATTACAATTATTTCACAATTAAAATAAAATTGTAAAAACTAAATTTTGTAACGTTGAGATAAATATTTTAAGACATTGAAGGTCTTATAAAGTTTTTATATATTAAGAAAGCATATGAGTTCAAAGTAATAATTTTTCGGCTTTTTCTCTTAAAATCCCAAGAAATGTGATTATAGCCTAAAATAGCATGGAAAGAAAGGTAATTATCAGAGATGAGTACACAGTAAAAATTTTAATTAATTTAATGAATTAAAAATAATAATGATTTATTATCATTTAAATTTTGCAATATTTAAAATCGATTGAAAAATAAAACGTAAATAATAAAAAATGAAACCACTTGAAAGTGATAGATATTATTAACCTAACCTTAAAATCCCATATACATTCCTGTAAGAAATAATCATTAAATATTTCAAGACTTCATTACATGTATTTGTAGTCTTTCGTTTAGGTGTGAATTTTTGAAAACAAAAATCAACCCAAACCTGCTAATAGCTAACAAGCCAATGAAACCGAATCGTGAAGTCGAGCGACTCCGAAGTCCGACTCGAGCGAGCTCGGCTTTACACGAAGCTGGTCTACACAGCATGTAACAGAGCCGACTCACCGACACGCTACGTTTGCATGTGTCTCTCCCAGATGGGAAAGTGGTGGGGCCGAAAAATCCCACGTTCTGGAGCCTCTGTCTGGAGATACTGTTTCCACGAGACTACAGGGAAAAACGGCTTGAGTTTCGGCCGCGAGGAGAAACGGTTTAGGCGTCTAAGCCGTTTCTGCTCTTAACGTATTTCAATCCGCTTTCCCTCTGGCGCTCATTCAAACCGTTGTTACGCTGAAGCTTTTCAAATACGCTTTCGCTCCTCTACTAATTCTACACCGCTTTTACTCTCGGCCCGTCAGATAGTAAATCTAGGTTTCCTAAGCGGCATTAATGTCTCTATGCACCTCACGATGTGTGGATGAACCTTTAGGCTTTCTAACAGCCAGATGCTAAGTCTATGGGAGGTTGAATCGAAAGCTTTCCGGTAATCAATCCAGGCCATCGATAATAATCGCTGATAGGATGCTGCGTCTTTATAGACACATCTATCGATGAGCAAGTTCTCCCGACATCCTGCTACGCTTTTCTTTGAGCCGCGTTATTCATACATCTCTCGCCACACAGGTCCAATTGTCCGAACAATCTTATCATTTAGGATAGCCGTGAAGATCTTATACAGTGTGTTCAGACAAGTTATTGGCCTGTAATTCTTAGGGTCAGCTAAGTTGCCCGTCTTCGGCAGGAGCACTGTGCGCCCTTCCACCAACCACCCCGGAATAGGCTCTTCCGACTTTAGGTATGAGGTGAAAATTCGGGCCAGATGCTGGTGGGTTGAAGGAAACTTCTTCCACCAGAAGTTCTTGATACCATCTGGTCCCGGAGCGGAATAGTTCTTTATGCCTCTTAATACGTTTTTCACCTCCTCGGTAGTGATGGGTGGGCATTCCTCCTCAGCTGTTATGAGGGCATTGCACAGCTCCTTGAAGCTATTTATGTTCTTTGAGCCTTCTTCAAGTGGATGTTGGACTTCGTAGACTTCTCTCCAAAATGCTTCGACCTCCTCTAGTTTGGGCGGATGGTCGACAGTAACTGGAGGGTCTTGGAAGAGTCGATATGGGTCAGACAAAAACTGTTGATTTTCTCTGACCCACCTCTCTCTCCGCTTTAGAATTCTCCTAGCGTTAGATAATACTCGTATTCTGTCAATAATATGCTGCCTGATGGTCAGTAGTTTGGACTTGTTGATTGTGTGATGATGGATCCGCAGTTCGCGCGCGAACTGTCAAACCTTGGCAGTGAAAGTCCTGCCAGATGTTATGTAGTCAATCACACACTGAATGCTGGACGCGTACTGTCTCGCCCAGCCTATCTTTGTGCTAAGTTGATGTATTCGTCTTTTGGTCTTATAATCAACCGTTGGTTTTGTTTTACGATTTGCATATGCCAAAGTTCTCGCTGCATTGTACAAACTAGAATTGATAGTCCAGAGGTCGGATTCTTCGGAAAAATCTCCACGAAGCCGTCATCCAGTTCAGTCAAATCTTTGGACTTGGGAGAAACCTGAATATTGATGTTTCTCCGTGTCTTGAAGCATCGTTCTTCCTCTATTGGATGCCTGTTCGAGGTTGGTCCCAGTGTCGCCTCTCTTTCTCTGTTGCCGGCTTGTTCTGGCTGCGGTTTTGTAGGCGCTCCGCTTATATAACCTCTTTTCCGAAGGTCCTCGGGACGGTTTCGCAGACGTTTTTGCGAAAAATCCGAGAGCGCTGGGTGTTTCTCGCAACACAGAGCATGCAGTCGCGCCATGTAACCTTTTCGTTTAGGGGCCATACTGGTATCATAGCACGCCAGCAGGTCGTCCCTGAGTCGATCCGTCTCCGTCCACTTAAAAGTAATGAGATTCTGCCGGTAAATCGCATTGACTCCGTCTTGATTGGCTTCCCCAACTCTAGGGTAGTCGGATTTGTTGTCCGGCTAGGGTGGCCAGATTAGTGATGGACGATTACGACCGTGCTCGTGCTCGAGCATGAGCAAGACCGAGCAGAGCGAGCAAGAGCGGTCATTGTTTAATTTTAAGCAAAGGCAACGTGTTTAAACTATAACAAATAATTGAAGTAAGAATTTGAGACATCTCCTTTATTCGTATATATTTTTCAGCTCTTACAAATGTATATAATAATAAAATAAAGAAAGAAATGCCTCTCTGAGTGCTTGCAGCAGACGATAATTCAGGTAAAATATTGGAATTTCGGCGGGCAATTTGAAATAATGTTTCAAAATATGTGGTTTATTTGATGAAAATGAAGTAAACTTTGGAATTTGAAAATGAATTATGAGATATTATGGCATCTTATACTTCGTGGTAAATAAATTAAGTGCAGGAAATATGAATTTTCAAGTGCAGTCTGAAAATGATATAGAAAAAAATTAGCTTGTATAAATTAAACATTTTGGAATGTGCTTCATTGTATAAAATTAATATTTATACAATTATTATCATTAGTCAGGTTCTGAACGTTTAACAACTCTAATAAAAAATTTATAAGGGTTAAACCACTTTTTCATTTACTTGTTCCTTCAATTAATTTCCTTTATTGTTGAAAACATTCCCAAATTATTTAATAGACCAGTGGAATTAGACATAAAAATCGATTCAATTAACAAAAATTCCGAAGGTTTTCAACAAAATTATATACTTGTTTTTTTATATGTTGAACATAAAATACAATTTTGCAAAACGTGATTAGGTCGGCAATTTATTTAAAAAAATTAATTTGCAAAATTTGCCGTCCATTACTCCACGAAAATTCAAAACTTTTTGAAAACTTGAGTGAGTAATTATAAACTCAGTCACTATCCTGTATTAAATTTGCAAAACGTTCGTGATACGGCAACATTATTAATTACAAAGAAATTATTATTTTAATAATCACTCCCCAGCGAAAAGACCGAAGGTTTTGCAAAATGTTGTTTCTGCTTCTTTCCATTGAGAAGAAACTATTATATTATTTGCAAAACTGTATGCATAAGGCAAATTATCGTTTTTTAAATTAATTTTGCATTTTTTGCAATTTGACTCATAAAATTCCTGCGAGAATTACATTTGCAAAACGTTGCACGACCGGCAATAATATTAAAATTGTAATTAAACAAATTAGGTACTTTGTTAAACTAGCCAAAAAATACAAATGTTTCGCAAATCGTACTGAGTGATAATTAACTTAGTACTAACATCATATTAGATTTGAAAACTATTTACTATTTGGCAACATTGATAATGATAAACATACTTATATTTTTTTTAATTATTCCCAAGATTAAATTCTCAAGGTGTTGCAAAAGGAACCTCTCAAGGTGTTGCAAAAGGAACCTCCCAATTTCTCTTGTTTGTTACAGGAATTCCAAGAAAAGAATTAATAAAAATAATAGGTTTTTTTTCAATGTCCCAAAAAAAAACAGTTACAAAACAGTGAAAATTCAGAAAAAACCAAGAACTCACGAATGGCCTTTGAAAAATTAAAAAAGGTAAACTATCTCAATCAATAACGGCGAAAATATAAATTTAAAAAAAATTTAATTTCTGAATATTATAATAGAAATTTTGTTTTCATAACTCAGTTATTGGAAGTTACACTTTTGATGTTTGATGGAGCGCTTTGAAAGTAGAGTTTCAAACCTTTAGAACAAAAATGCTACTCTTGACCAGCCCTATCCGACTACTGAGAAAAGTAGTTGTCGCTTACAAGTTCCACTTCACGGGTGAACTAATCCGTCGGGCGGCGCGTCGATCGTCCTGTTCCAGAAAAGCATTGGTCTTATGGAAAAGTCAATAATTAATATTAAATAAAAACATTCCCGATCATTTCAGTTTGCAAAATTAAGACTAACAACTCTTTGATGGGTAATTGATATTTGAAAAATATAAAAGTCATTGAAATCTAAAAGGATTATTGAAAAAACATTGTTTTAAAAGTGCTATGTATCGCAGTATTCTCAAAATTTCATATAATGCAAGCAACATTTAAAAACGTTAAACAATTTATATTCACAATATCTTGATTTATTCTAATGGTACTTTAATATAAAATTATAACTTTACATACGTTTGTTAATAACAATAGGTATTTAACATGTGGAAGTATGTTTTTTTTTATGAAATGTTTAATAGGTACTATTTATTAAGAATAACATTTATTATTAACAAATATAAATTAATTTTATAATAAATTGGAAGTCAGAACCCTATTGACAAAATAAAAATCCTAAGAGAAAACGAAATATTATAATAAAAAATGTAACAAGAAAAAATTATAATATAAAAATATTATAGAAACTTGAATAATGAAATTAGCAAATGTAATAGTATCTTAATATTTTTTAGTATAATAAATTAAGAATTAAAGAATTCTAAATTTTAATAATTCAATTTTTAAGAACGAGAAAATTTTTTTTGGCTAAATATAACAAGCCAATTAAAATTTTGGTGTAGAAATATTTCTATAATTCAAACACATATTTTTTGTATCATATTTTGTTATCAAGGAATAAAATAAACTTTCTTTTACAAAATATACGTTGAAAAAGAGGGGGGGGATGAATTAATTAAACGAATAAGTAAATATTCGCAAAATCAACAAATTCAGTATATTTTTCTAAAATGCACATCTAAATAACATACAATATTAGTACTATCATACATAACAATTTTTAGTGCAAATGCATAAGTGACACCTTCAAGGCATACAGATATTATTACGTTGTTACTTTACAAAACTTACAAGTTAATAGGACCACCTGCAACAAATAACAAATCCTAATATTATAATTAAT
This sequence comes from Andricus curvator, assembly GCA_932195095.1. Lineage (NCBI taxonomy): Eukaryota > Metazoa > Arthropoda > Insecta > Hymenoptera > Cynipidae > Andricus > Andricus curvator. The sequence goes on from CAKNYM010046050.1 coordinate 21,320, forward strand.
AATAACCTAATAATAACCTAATCGAGATATTCATCGTTTTCTTTTGGATTTTGATAGCGTTTATTGTCTTACTTTGAAACCCACCGAAAAATATAAAAAAGCTTCAAAATTAATAAAATGGCATTGGCTGTTCTACAAAATATGAAAAGCTGCTTTAAAAAAAATCCACACTTATATTTTTTGCCAATTTTTTGTTGAATGTTTAGTTTCATAATAAAGATATTTTGTAGGTTTTATGCGGGCTAAATAACTTTTGTCGCCAGCAGAATTTTTTTTATATAATCAAATTTTCTAATTTTTCTTGTAAACAACGACAGATATGAAAAACTTTTGAGATAAAACTTTGTACGTCTAAAAAAGTTCTATGCAAATAGCGCCTTGCTCGTTTACGATATTTTGCATCATTTGCGAGAATTCAACAATTAAATTTTTAGGAAAAAAATAATTATCCCATCCTCAAGAATGGTTTAGCCCGCATAAAGCTGATATGATGCCTTTCTTCTATTAGCAGAAACTTTGTTTAAATATTGGGAAGAATGATTCATTTCATAAAATTTTGAGAAAATGAAAAAAATATTTTCTGGAAAATCCCAGCTTTTTATTCTTCGCAATCTTTTTGAAAAGTTTCTGCAAAAATATCGCAAAAGAGCAAGGGGCTATTTGCATAGAACTTTGTGAGGGATCTCGCAAATTAAGGGAAAGGTGGGATTTGGAACGTCGAGAAGCGGGTGAAGTCAATCATGGCAGAACAGAATTTCTATAAAAATGGATTTATTATCCGACTTACAGGGGGTTGGGTCCTGCTGGCCCAAAAGCGATGGTAAATCTCGTCGACAATAAAGTCCGAAAGCAGGTGGTGACAAACGATGGCGAATGGCGTCAGGATGGTCGCCGGTTACTCCGGGAGGTGGTGATCGTGGCGTCGTTGTGGAAATTCGCTGGGTCAAGATCTCGACCAGGAAATGAGGCAGGCAGCACAAAACTTAAGATGATGCGCGGGGAGCACAAGACTGACTCTTGGGGCCGAGGATTTGGTATTATAACCAGGAAGTGATCCTCTCCCCACTCCTGGGTCTAGTTTTACGGGGTCGTATGGTAGCGGGGGCTTGTAACTTTGTTACAACCTCCCCCCCTCTGTTTGGGGCGATGTTTATTGTTTTAATAATTTCTCGCACCTATCCAGTTCCTCGCCGAATGTAAGCAATGATTCTTCCTCCGTCAAGTCTATTTGTACGTATGAATCATCTTCCTCTTTGGTTTCCTTCTTATCGTTTTCTGTGTTATGATATGTCTTCCTTCCTTCTATTTGTTCAAGTTCCTTTTTGTTGAATGACATCTTCATGATGTTTTTAAATTTTTCTTTTGTTTCGACCCAACCTCCTTTTATATATTTAGTTCTGGTCGAATCCGGAACCACGTGATGATTCTTCATTCGATTCGGTATCTCATCGCAGTATGTGTCATGGATGATGTAGAGTGTCACTGGAATCATCCTTTTACAATGACGACATTCCCATCCTTTGATGTCTTCCATCTTTTTCTTCCTGAAACAAATTATAGAAAATTCCTACCTCTCAAAAAAAATAAAACTTTTAAGTAAAAGTAAAGTCCAACGTCTTAATCTTGACTAATTTTTCAAAATTCTCAATTAACTTTTTTGTTTCTTCCTATTCTTCTTCTTCTAGATTGGTATCTTCTTCCGATGTTTTTGCCGTCTTTGGTTCTTCTTGCAGAAAATTAACTTATTACTAATCTCTATTTTTATTTCAATTCAAATTTTACCTTGGCCTCTTATAGCCGTATTTATTTTTATTTTTACGTTATATTTTCTTTGCAAAATTAATTTCTATCTTTTATTCTTTAACAAGATTGTTTAAATCTTTAAATTAAATTTATCAACCAAATTTAAAAGTTATTTATTTTATCTGTAAAGAAATTTTTTAAATTATTTATAACTGTAGTGTCTGTGAAGGGTATTCAATTAATTATTCCGTTGTGTATGTTAATGAGTATGGAAAGAACGGATTTTTATTGCCAAATTATATTTTATCTTTGTAAAATTTAATTATTTTTTTTGTTTCTCCATTGTTCTTCCTGCTTCTTCATTCTTTCCTCAAATTCTTTGATTCTTTTCTCCATTTCCTTCTTTTTTTCCTTCTCCTTTTCTTCTTTCCTCCACTTCATCATTTCCGTCCAGTCTTCGTGTGTCAATAGTCCATGTCTTAGTCGTTCGATATCTATAATTTTCTGTACTCTGTCGTTGTGTCTATTTTGTTGGTGTCTCGCCCTTGCGTTGTCAATTTCTCTCCCTTCTTCTCTATCTCCTCTTGCTATTTTCTTCTGCTCTTCTGTTCTGATTCTGTTAATTTCCTCCTGCATTTTTTTCTCTGTTTCTTCTTTCTTTCTCTTTTCTTCGTCCTCCCTTCTTCGCCTTTTTTCTTCCGGAGTTTCACTCAGGGAAGGTTGACCTAATTGCCACCATGGCTTGCAGACGTGGTTTAGAAGCGCTTCCCGTCCCAGCAACTCTGCACGGCAATTCGGGCATTTTACCGCCAATCTTGAACTCATTGTTCTGAAAATAAATTTTTTTTTCTGTTTCTGTTGTTTTTTGTAGGTGTAAGTGTTTCTGTCACTTTTGTCGGTATCAGTGTTGTTAAAATTCAAATTATTCACATGTATGCCATTCAAAAGAAAAAATTCAAATTCGAACCTACTTTTTAATATTAAACTTTTTAATATCTTTAACATTCCAATTACCTAGTGATTTTCCATTCTTTGTTCTTATTTCGTAAATTGTTGGTGAAATTTTTGCCTTAATGAAAAATGGTCCTTCGAAATTTTTATTTAATTTTTTAGCTATTCCTTCCCCTTTATTTGATAGATTTTTATTACTTTTTAGAACTTGCTCGCCAATTTCGAAACTTATCGGCCTACGTCTGAGATTGTAATATCTAGATTGCGTTTCATTTGCGGTATCTAAATTTTTAACTACTTCTTCTCTAATTATTTTTAATTTTCGCATTCTATCAGCCCATTTTTCGGACTCTTGAAATTCCATTTCGCTTTTGTTTCCTAAATCTTTATTTAACGCTTGGATTGGTTGGAGTTCTCTACCTAAATTTAAAAAAGCTGGTGTGAAACCTGTTGAAGAATGTTTGCTTGTATTTAATGCAAATTGTAGATCATCTAAATTTTCATCCCATGTTTTATGGTCTTTTTCTAAATATGCTTTTATTGCCGTTTTTATTGACCTGTTGCATCTTTCAGTTGGGTTTGCTTCTGCATGATATTTAGGAGTTTTTGAATGTCTAATACCAAATGTTTTAGTTAAATTAATAATTGATTTATTTATGTATTCTTTGCCATTTTCTGTAAATAAAATTCTAGGAGTTCCCCATTTCGAAATTATACGTTTGTGAAATTCTTTTTCAATTGTTGATGCTAATTTATTTTTAACCGGAATAATTTCTACCCATTTAGTAAACATATCAACGAAAACTAGAATATATTGATTTCTTGATTTTGTCATTGGTAGTGGGCCCATCATATCAGATGCTACCACTGTCCACGGTTCTTCAATTATTCTCTTTCCCATTAAACCTATTTGATTATTTACTTTTGGTTTTATTCTCTGGCAAATTTCGCATTCTTTTACGTATTTTAATGTTTCAGAATACATTCCGGGCCAAAAATAATTTTCGGAAATTTTTGCATAAGTTTTTTCCATACCTAAATGACCTGTTTGTTTATTATCGTGATTTTCTATTAAAACTTGTTCTTGTAATTCTTTTGGTATCGTTAATTTCCACGGGTTGCTGTCTAAATTTAAGCTTGATTTTAAAGGGTCGGGTCTATAAAAATATAATTGATTATCGCGTATTCTCCAATTTTGATTTTCTTCTGGTTTATTCTGAACATGAAGCATTTTACTTTTGTACCAATTATCCTCAATTTCTTTAAAATCCTTTTCGTTATTTTCTACGGTGCTTGATAAAATACTTGAAATTTTTATTTCGTTTTCATTCGACCTTGATAACGCATCTGGGACATGGTTCAAACTTCCTTTTCTATACATTATTTCATAATCGTACTCTAACAATTCCAAAGCCCATCTTGCTAATCGACCAGTTGGATTTTTTAAATTATGAAGCCATTTTAGGGCAATATGATCTGTAATAACTTTAAATGAATATCCCTCTAAATATGATCTAAATTTTCTTATTGCCCAGACTACTGCTAAACATTCTTTTTCTGAAGCAGAGTATTTACGTTCTGCCCCATTAAGACCTCTACTTGCAAATGCTATTACGAAATTTTCACCGTTAATATTTTGTGTCAATACGGCTCCTAAACCTGTATCGCTAGCATCGGTTTCGAGTTGAAATGGACTTCCAAAATCAGGGCAGGCAAGAATTGGTGCTGTCGTTAGTATATGTTTAATAGTCGTAAATGCCCGTTCCTGTTTTTCAGTCCATTCCCACTTTACTTCCTTTTTTAATAGTTTTTGCAGGGGTTCTATTATTTCTGCAAATTTCGGAATAAATTTTCTATACCATGAAGCCATTCCTATCAATCTCTGAATTTGTTTAACTGTCTTTGGTCTTGGGAAATTTAAAACAGGTTCAATTTTATCTTCATCTACTTGTAAACCTTTTTCGTTAACTTTAAATCCTAAATATTTTATTTCAGAACAACCAAATTCACATTTGTCCAACCCAATTGTTAAACCTGCATTTTTAATTCTATCTAATACGATTTCCAAATATTTTAAATGTTCTTCGAAACTTTTTGAAACTATAATTATGTCATCGAGGTAACAAAATACATGTGGTTTTAACTCTGGTGTTATTATTTTGTCCATCAGGCGCTGGAATGTAGCAGGAGCATTTGTTAATCCAAATGGCATTCTCTTAAACTGATACATTCCTTTGCCCGGAACAATAAAAGCTGTAATTGGTTTTGATTCTTCGTCCAGCGGTATCTGGTGATATGCTGACCGAAGATCAATTTTGGACATGTACTTTGCCGACCGTAATGTTTCTAAAATTTCTGACATTATAGGAATTGGGTACAAGTCCTTCTTGGTTATTTTATTTACCTTTCTGAAATCTAAACAAAATCTATATTTCCCGTTAGGCTTTTTTATCATTACAATAGGGTTCGACCAGTCACTATTAGAAGGTTCTATAATTTTCTCTTCTAGAAGTCTATCTACTTCTTCATACATAAATTCTCTTATTTTTGGTGATACATAATAATATTTTTGTTTAATTGGCTCATGTCCCTGAACAGCTATTCTATGGCTAGTTAAATGTGTCGGTTTTAATTCTGTTCCCTGATCTTTCACTTTTCTTTTAATCAGGTTCTCTAATTGCACTTGTTGTGCTTCATTCAACTCTACTATGCCTTCAGAAATTTCTTCGCAAAATTCTAAATTTTTCTTCCTTTCCACTTTTACGCGTGCAATATTATTATTTATTACCGCATTATTTCTAAAATTATACCAATTACTTTTTCTAATTGCGAATAATTTTTCTATTATCGAATCATTTTTTTCCTCCGTTTTATCGATAACTGTTTTCAATTCAGAATTCTTTTTCTCTTTATTAAATTCCAATGGCCCTTTAAATTCTGTTCCTAATTTTCTATCCTTATTTTTCGTATATAAATTCGTATTTATTTTACTCTCGCTCTCTATTTTCTTCCTATCCTTGTTTGTTTTCTTGCCTACTCTCTCTTTATTTTGACTAGCCTGCTTATCTAATCTATTGACGCCCACGCTGGTTCGTGCCAGTGTTGCGTCGCTCGCATTGTAGGGTTTAGGGTGTGGGGCTGCATGCCCCCGTACACTCTGTGCCGGCTGGGGTGCTGGCGGGATCGAGTCTCGTGCATCACCTGTAAGGATGGCTTGGGGTGGGGTGTGTGGCGACACGGGAGAAGAGACTTCGCACGGTAGCAAATCTGTCTCTTTCTCCCGCACGTCGTTTCTCAGGCTAATCTTAGTTCCGAATTTTAATTTCGTTTCCTTATTATCTTTACTTCTATTTTCCTCTGTATCGTTCATTACCGGTTCCTGCACTTTACTAATATTTGATTGTATCGCATACTTAATATTTTGTAATTCTGGTAACCACCAAATCTTTTTCTCGTAATCCATTTTCAAACCCAATCTTTCTATCATATCGGTTCCTATTATTCCTATCGATCTTAATTTTGGTACCAGTCTAAATAATAAGTATTTTTCCGTATGACCTACTTTGATTGGGATTAAAACTTGTCCTATAATTTTTAATTTTTGGCCATTTGCGACCATTAGTGTATCATTTTTTGGTTTTTTAATTTCATAATCTAAGTCTTTTATTGTTTTTATGAATTTTTCACCTATGTATGAGTGAGTTGCACCGGTGTCAACTAACACTTTAAATTCATGATCTTTGAAATCTATCATAATGTGAAATCTTGTTTCGTCCGAGTCGTTTGTGTCTGTGTCAAGTAATTCTGACGGTCTTTGATTTCGTTGATTATTATCCGTCTTTAATAACCACCGCTTGCGTTTCCCTGATCTATCCTATACCAACAATCACGTCGAAAGTGGCCTACTTTCCCGCAATTGTAGCATGTTATGGGTTCTCGCGATCTATAATTTAAATTTCGGTTTCCTAAATTTGGATCCATGACATCCTGTGCACTTGGATTCATTTCACCTTTTTTATTATCCCTACTATTTTCATAATTTGAATGTTTTGTATTTTTGTTCTGTCCTTTATTATCTTTTTTGTCTTCTGACTTATTATTATTTTCTTCCGCGTTATATAAAAGCGCTGGTATTTGCGGAGACTTATTCGTTTGTTGTGTCTGTGTGTTTCCTAACAGCTGATTAATCGCATTTAATAACTGTCCAGCTGGGTTCTGATTTCTGAAGCTATTATAATTATTATAAAATCGCGAATTTCTTTGTAATCCTGGATTACTTTGATAATTATTATTATTTTTAAATCTTGGATTAAAAAATTTTGGATTTCCATTTGGAAATCTCGGTTGGAATTGTTGTTTGTTTTGCTGGTTTGGATAACTCGGTTTAAACTGTTTTTGATGATTTTGTTCGTAATTTTGTTTTTCATATTTATTTTGATTATCGTTTTTGAATTTATTTTGATTTTCTTCATTCCCTGTATTTTTTGTATTTTTATCATTTTTACTATCCTCTTTGTCTAAAATGCTTAATTGTTGACCTCTAATTTTAGACTTTGCTAATTCTGTTTCCCATTCATGTCCTAAAATTTCCAATTCTGAAAAATTTGAAAATGCATTTCTAGCAATATAAACTTTATATTCAATTCTTAAATTTTCATAAGCTTTTCGCAATTGCCATTCTAAGCTTGGTCGCGGCATTAATTTTTCAAATAATTGTTTTATTTCTGTTATGAAAGCATGAATATCTTGTTCTTTTTTCTGATTACAGAATTTTATTTTATTTTTAATTATTTCTGTATATCTCTCGTTTAAATATGCATCTTTAAAATCTTCAATAAAATGATCTAAATTTTGCCAATTATCCCTATTTACTTGAAACCAACTTAAAGCTTCCTCTTCAAAAATAGCATCTAAATTTTCTAAAATATCGGTTTCACTAATTTTATAACCTCTTTTAAATCTCATTAAATTATTCAAAAAATAAGTAGGACTATTTTCCGTGTTATTTTTAAATTTTATGGGCCAGTTAGACATTATTTGGAATGGCGTTTGAATCATTCCAAATGGAAAAAGGGTTGCTTGAATTTCATTTGCATTATTTTCATTCAACTCCTCTCTTTCCCTATCGCTCTCTCTAATTCTATCCATTCTACTTTGCCTGTCTGTTTCAAATTGAGGCAAGTTTGATCTTCTTATAATTGATTGCCTTTGCACCGGTCTTGGTAACGAGTATCTGTCCCCTTGACCGCTACTTCTATTATTTATTATCCTTTTATTTGCACCTGCTAATGCGTGTCTTTGCTCATTAAAATTTAATTCTGTTTCTTCAAAACGAACAGTATTATTACGTATTTTATTTTGAGTCATTAGATTTTGCGTTGAATTCAAAATTCTGTTCATTTTATCATTTAAATTTTTAATCTCTTCTGAAAGTTCTTTTATTTTAATTTTATCACTTTTGTTTTCTTCAAAATTAATTAATTCTTCTGCACCATTCCAAAATTCAATGTTATTCTCTACAAATGAATCAATTTCAAAAGTTTGGTTATTTATTTTTTCATGTTCTTTTTCCTGCCTTTCTATCTCTATTCTTAATCGTTCACGGCCTGTTCGTGCTTTCTCTGCTCTTTCTCTATCTATCCTCTCTCTTTCTTTTCTAAGTATTTCCTCTCTTTCTAGACTACTCAACTCTAAACGTCTTCTATCTCTTTCTAACTTTTCGAGTTCTTTTCTCTTTATTTCTATTTCGCTATCTATTCTATTTCTTTCTAACTCCTGACTTTCAAACGTGGTGCTGTTCTCATTCTCTATTCTCCAATTACCTAACGTATTTTCGGTATTGGGAGACAGTAAACCAAATGCTTGTATTTGCTGGGGACCACTGTTATGTCGGTGTGGGTTTGGCGTACTTTCTGTATGCGTTTGTGTTTGTCTTTTCGTTCTTGGGATTGCACCCGTGTTTTGATTTGATTGTACTGTTCCCCAATCTAATTCTCTCCTAACCGTTACTGATTCGAAATTTAGGTTTCTTGCTGAATTTTCTGTTCTACCTATGTTTTCGACCGATTGACTCTCAATGTTTTCATTTTCTACATTATTTGCACATGCTTGTGCATTACTTTCTTCGATTATAATTTCTGGAATTATCTCATTTTCCCTATTATCCCTTACATTTTCTACCGGATTTGCCATTTTCGGAATAATTTTTATTTTTCCTGATCTTAAATGCATTCGATTTTTATTATTCTATTTCTATTCTCACGGCCTAGCTCAGGGTTCCTATGGCTGATTAAAAACCGGCACGTTCACTCAGGTGAGCGTCTCGGTTTTTACTACTTTGGGGTTGCGCGTGGCCTAACCACGTAGCGGAAGTATCCACTGAGGGCGGGAACGCTTGGGGTTGCTTGAGTTACGTCACTCACTGTGATTTCTAAATTCGCGCGCCAATTTCTGTTACTGACGCCGCTTTCTTTTTCTAACTTTCGTTCTTTTCCTTCAAAATTTGTCTAGTTTTCTCCTACTATAAAATTCTATTGTTGCGTTTTTATTTTCCAATATTCCTTCTTATATTCGGCTACCTGAAAATTGTTGTTTTCAATTTAGTTTTTGTTTTTTAGACCCCTCACTTGTGCAATCCAGCTACATGGAATCCACACAAGGCGTTTTTTATCAGGATAATTTATTTTTTATTAAAGGTGGCAGAGCTTGCGAGCACGCGAAGTATACCAACTATTTTTAACGGACATTTATCACAGTCTACCTGCACTTTTTCGAGCTAAATTGCATATTCTACCCGCACTTTTATTTAAATATCATTTTTCATTTAAAACTTTCACCAACAATTTTCATGTATTAATATTCCCTCACCAACCATTCAAAATAATATAAAATTATGGCACACAAGTAATCAATTTTTAAAAATTTTCAGTTTTCATCATTACAAACTTCCGTTTCTCGACCTGGAGGATTTTTTGGCGGGATTGTGGGTTTTTTAAGGAGGGCGCCAAATTTGTGAGGGATCTCGCAAATTAAGGGAAAGGTGGGATTTGGAACGTCGAGAAGCGGGTGAAGTCAATCATGGCAGAGCAGAATTTCTATAAAAATGGATTTATTATCCGACTTACAGGGGGTTGGGTCCTGCTGGCCCAAAAGCGATGGTAAATCTCGTCGACAATAAAGTCCGAGAGCAGGTGGTGACAAACGATGGCGAATGGCGTCAGGATGGTGGCCGGTTACTCCGGGAGGTGGTGATCGTGGCGTCGTTGTGGAAATTCGCTGGGTCAAGATCTCGACCAGGAAATGAGGCAGGCAGCACAAAACTTAAGATGATGCGCGGGGAGCACAAGACTGACTCTTGGGGCCGAGGATTTGGTATTATAACCAGGAAGTGATCCTCTCCCCACTCCTGGGTCTAGTTTTACAGGGTCATATGGTAGCGGGGGCTTGTAACTTTGTTACAACTTTTTTAGACGTACAAAGTTTTATCTCAACATTTTTTCATATCTGTCGTTGTTGGCGAGGAAAATTCGAAAATTCGATTTTATCCAAAAAAAATTCTCCTGTAGACAAAAGTTATTTAGCATTTTATTAATTTTAAACCTTTTTTATATTTTTCTGTGGATATCAAAATAAGATAATAAACGCTATCAAAACAAGAAGAAAACGATAAACATCTCAATTAGGTCAAAAATTATTGAGGATTATAAAGAATTCGGAGTTTTTGAAAAACAAAGCACAAAATTCAAATAGAACTTCGTGGACATCTTTTTTTTTTGCAAATTGGAAACATACATATCGCCTAATTTCCTCCAAAAAACAACGTATATTCTCCAACATACATTTTTTGAAGCAATTAAGAATTAGTTTTTATAATTTAATAAATAATTCTTGTTTAGGTTCTATAAAATTACTTATAACAATAAACTCTTACATTACTTTTGTATAAAGACAAAACACTGACATTTCCTGTTCTGTTAACTTATGTGTGTAACAATTTTTTTTTTAAATTTTTAATTTGACTTCTATTTAAATTATTCTTTAATAATATGTGAAGTATAAAAGTTCTAAAACATATACATATCGACGTCATAACCTTGCCATCGGGATCCTTCACTTCGTGTTTCCTGACAATTTGTTCGGGTAAAAAATGTACTTCACAAACAACTTGACCACTTTAAAAAGTATAAGCCTGCCGAGGAATTGCTTTTTCCCATTCGAGGAGACGATCTGAATCTGAAGGAACTGAAAGAAGAGTCCGCTTTTCTGTGCAGGATTTGTACCCCGAATTACAAAAGGGCACTATACATGACCTGCCCTTGTAACGATCCATATTCAACTGGTCAAAAGATTCATGAAAACACACTACCTCTCACTATTAACACCAAAAGCCATAACAATAAGTTAAGAACCGCTATTTTATTATTTTAAGAGTTTTGACACATAAGACTCAACGTTTTTCTGGAACAGGACGAATGAGGCGCTATCTGGTGGCTAGCGGATGAGTTCACCCGTCATGTGGAACTTGTAAGCGACAACGGCTGCCGTACAAAAAGTCGGGGGGTCGGATAGGGCTGCTCTTGACTCATTCCACAGATATATCAAATCAAAATTACGGTAGATGCATTATAAAAATGGTCGTCTCTCGTCCCTCGATATGCAATACACTAAATAGTTAGATGGGAGGAAAGTCAACATCGTTCTTTATTCACTCTTGTCTTATAATATACAATTGTCTCAATTTTTAAAATGAATTGAAATTTTTAATCATGCTCCCATTACCTTATAAAAATTATTTTTAAAAATTATTCACTTATCAACAATTTTCACTCGAAAATTATATATAATGCAATGGATCGTAGTATTCGTCCCACACTGTGTTATCGAATCAAACAAACCAGTAAATCCGTTACAAACTTTATGGAACTCTTCAATAGTAAGAAAAAATCCTTTTGCAACACCTTGAGAATTTAATGTGGGGGATAATTAAAAAAAAAAAGAAGTTTGTTTATCATTATCAATGTTGCCACGTAGTAAACAGTTTGCAAATCTAATATGATGTTAGTAGTAAGTTAATTAACACTCAGTACGATTTGCGAAATGTTTGTATTGTTTGACTAGTTTAACAAAGTACCTAATTTGTTTAATTGCAATTTTAATATTGTTGCCGGTCGTGCAAAGTTTTGAAAATGTAATATTTTTTAGATTTCGACATTTCCAACATTTGCTACCCAAAAACGCAACATTTGCAATTCTCGCAGGAACTTTATGAGTCGAATTGCAAAAAATGCAAAATCAATTTCAAAAACGATAATTTGCGTTATGTATTTAGTTTTGCAAATCATACAATAGTTACTTGTCAATGGAAAAAAGCAATTACAACATTTTGCAAAACCTTCGGTATTTTCGTTGGGGAGTGATTAACAAAATAATAATTTGTTTATAATTAATAATATTGTTGCATCACGAACGTATTGCAAATTTAATACAGGATAGAGAAAGAGTTTATAATAACTCATTAAAGTTTGCAAAATGTTTTGAATTTTCGTGGAACAATGGAGGGCAGATTTTGCAAATTAATTTTTCATAAGCAATAAAGATATAGAGGGCGCGTGGACTTTGTTACGGGATATCATTGTTAAAACTGCAATTGAAGTGTGTAGTACGGCGGTTGTAGGAAGAAAATCTGGTGATGCATGGTGGAATGATGAAATTGAGGCAGCCCAAAAAGAAAAGAAAGAAGCGCACAACAAAACGCTGAACATGACAGGTCTTAGCGATGAGGAGAGAAATAGGCTCAAGAATGATTACAGGCACAAAAATAGGAAAGTTAAACGACTAGTCAAAGAGAGTAGAGAGAAAATCAGAGCAGAAGAAGAGAACAAAATACAAAACTGCTTTGAAGGAATTATGAAACTATTATATAAACAGTTGAAGGAAAGTAAAAGTACAGAGTTTACCAGCATGAGAAACAGCAAAGGTGAAATGCTATATGATATAGACGGGATAGTAGACGCTTTAAAAGACTCTTTTAAAGAATTATTAGGAGGTGAAGATATAGGGCAACAGAACTGCGACATAGAACATGATGCATTAGAAAACCCAATTGAAAAAGTCTGTGTCACTGAGGTTAGAGATATAATTATGAACTTAAAAAACGGTAAGGCTGCTGGCGTAGACAGTATTAGCAGTGAAATGCTTAAATACGGTGGCGAATACATACCTCACAGGTTGTGCGAATTGATAAATTTATGTATCGAGATGGGAGAAGTCCCAGACGATTGGAGAAAAGCGATTATCGTACCAATATACAAAAGAAAGGAAGATAAAAGCAATTGCAGTAATTACAGAGGTATCAGCTTACTAAGTACCGTAAGTAAAATATACTCAAAAATACTCATTCGTAGGGTAATGAAAATTACAGAAGAAAAGATATGGGAAGTCCAAAGTGGATTTATGCCAGGAAGATCATGTACAGATCAGATATCTAGTTTAAGACAGATCACAGAAAAAAGCTTAAGAGTAGGAAAGAAAGTTTTCTGTGCATTTGTTGACCTAGAAAAAGCATTTGACAAGGTAAATAGAAGTAAACTTTGGGAAGTCCTTAAAGAGTACGGAGTCAATGGATGGCTCCTACAAGCAATAAAATCAATATATACAGGTAGTAAAGCGAGTGTAAGAGTAAATGTGAAACTGAGTGACTGGTTCGATATTATGCAAGGCGTAAAACAAGGATGCGTTATGTCCTCATGGCTATTTATCATATTTATGGATAAGTGTCTAAGAATAGCCCTCTTCGACGAAGAAGGTGTAGATCTCGAAACAGTGAAGGTACGTGGGTTAGCTTTGAATAAACTTAATACAAGCATGAAGAACATGTGCCTTCAAATTAACGTAAATAAAACAAAAATCATGGTGTTTGAGGGAAAAACTGAGAAAACAATGTGCAACATTGTCCTAAATGATGAGAGATTAGAACAAGTTGACAAGTACGTATATCTGGGAGCCTATTCACTAGCGACGGAAAAATAGATGGGGAGTTAGATACCCTGCTTAAAATGTCGTGTAGGACGCGGTTAGAAACCGGTTAGAGGTGGGTTGTAAACGGCCCAAACCGCGCCGTAACCGATTTTTGTCTCCGGGTTATAACTGACACCTAACCAGGCTCTATCTGGCATTATACAATATTCGTATCCGGTTTCTAGCTGGTTTGTAACTTGATCCACAAAATACTTCCACCCGGTTCTTATCCGGCCCTAACCGGCTTGTACCTGATTTTTATCTCCAGTTTATATCCGACACCTAACCGGGCTCTATCCGGCAACATGTAATGTTCGTAACCGACTCCTATACGGTTTTTAACTGGGTCCACAAAATACTTCTATCCGCTTCTTATCCGGTCCAAACCGCGCCGAAACCGGTTTTTGTCTCCGGGTTATAACCGACACCTAACCGGACTCTATCTGGCATCATGTAATATTCGTATCCGGTTTCTACCGGGTTTGTGACTCGATCCACAAAATACTTCTAACCGGTTCTTATCCGGTCTTAACTGGCCCGTACCCGATTTTAGCCTCCGATTTATACACGAAAAAAAATTGTACTTAAGGAATTATAGATTTAGTTACGATGTGGCGGATATGAGCAAAAATCCGTGATAATTACAGACCTATGTTTTTGTGAATTCTACAGAACTTCTTCTATGAGAATTAAATATAATTCAAGAAGAATTCTTAGACGAGACACAAAACCCCTCTCAAATCAAAAACACGGCAGAATTCTGTAATTTCTACATCACCGCGCCGTCGTTTCCAACACGAAAAAAAATTCCGATTTATAGAGGGGCTTCTATATTTAGCTTACTTATTTTTATATCAGAAAGACGGAAGGACGGACGGAGGACACACGAGCGACACATTCTTAACTTATTGTAACGGACCCAAACATAATTATATAGCCTAACCTAAAATTTATATAATGCACGCAACGCACTTCCCTAACGCAGAATATCGCACGCTGAGGGTATCGGTCGAAATGGTCCTTATATACTAATCAAGAAAATTCTTACAGCTTGTGAGAAACGACCAGTGCCGGGCTGGATATTTAATTTAAGGTTCCAAATTTCCGGATAGAAACCGGTTATAACCAGTTAGAAAGCTTCCAGTGTCGAGTGCTGTGTAGGAATCTGTTAGGAACCAGTTATAAATGAATTTCGGTCTTTGCCAAAATTTCATTTCAGGTTCCAATTTTTGGATAGAAACCGGTTAGGACAGGTTAGAATGATTCCTGTGTTAAGTGCCGTGTAGAAAACGGTTAAAAACGGTTAGAAACCAATTTCGGTGTTTACCAATATGTAATATCAGGTTCTAATTTGCCGGATAGAAACCGTTTAGGACCGGTGAGAACGTTTCCTGTGCAGTTTTCCCAATTCGGCTCCCCAACCGCCCTGCGCATGCGTCGCACCAGCAGACTCATTGGATGTTGATCGCGCGCTTATTTGAAATGATTAACTATGCAAATCAATTTTTCACAATATATAATAATCATAAAGTACAAAAAAATATTATGAATGATTTAAAATTCACATTGGTGAAAAAAGGCATTCCTTCCTTAAAATTTGAAATCAATCATTTATTTTTGAAGAGTACAATAAAATAATTATTTCACCTTGCACTCGAAAAGACTATTTTTTGATCTGAAAATTAATCGTTATTATTTCCACAATGATGATTCATTATAAAAAACTGCTTCACGCATGTGATAGTTTAAAAAAAGCGCGTTATATACAGACAATGAGACTGCCGATGCAACGCATGCGCATTGCAGTTGGGGAGCCGAATTGGGAGCACTGTTCCTGTGTCGAGTGCCGTGTAGGAATCGGTTAGGAACCAGTTAGAAATGTATTTCGGTCTTCGTCAATATTTAATTTTCTGTTCCAATTTTTTGATAGAAACTGGTTAGGACCGGTTAGAAAGATTCCTGCTTCGAGTGCCGTATAGGAATAGGTTATGAACCGGTTAGAAACGAATTTCGGTGTTTACCAATACTTAATATCAGGGTCTAATTTGCCGGATAGAAACCGGTTTGGACCAGTTACAAAGTTTCCAGTTTCGAGTACTGTGTAGGAATCTGCTAGGAACTAGTTAGAAATAAACTTTGTTCTGCCAATATTTAATTTTGGTTCCATTTGTCGGACAGAAACCGGTTAAGACCGGTCAGAATGTTTCCTATGTCGCGTGCCGTGTAGGAAACGGTTAGGAGCCAGTTAAAAATGAATTTTGGTCTTTGTTAACATTTGATATCAGGTTTTAATTTTTGGATATAAACCGGTTTGGACCGGTTAGAATGATTCCTGTGTTCATTGCCGTGTAGAAATCGGTTAAAAACCGGGTAAACGAATTTCGGTGCTTACCAATATTTAATATCAGGTTCTAATTTGCCGGATAGAAACCGGTTGGGACCGGTTAGAAAGTTTATAGTGTCAAGTGCCGTGTAGGAATCGGTTAGGAACCAGTTAGAAACGAACCTTGATCTTTGCCAATATTGAATTTCTGGTTCCATTTGCCGGATAGGGACCTGTTAGGATCCGGGTACGTTCCAGAAATTTAAATTGAGACCGGAAAGAAATAGGTTAGAACCGGGTGAAAACCGAATTGGTTTCTAACCGTTTTCTATCCAGTTTCTTGTGTTATCTAACCGGGATTTTAAGCAGGGAAGCCATATAAACACGAGAGCTTGCATAAAAAAATGCATGGACGTGAAGGAAGCTAGAGTAGTATGCTAGGACAGAAAAGTGTGGCGACAAATAGATTGTAAACAGAGTGACAATAGAGTGAATGACGCCTGAAACAAAGACCTTGGATACTAAATGGGCCCAAGTGGGGAACCACACATAACAATTTTGTGAGGCTCTTCACCTGGGGTGATCGCTTGAGAGATTGATCAGCAACCTGGGTCGGAGCAGTGTTGCGGAATGAACGTGTCATTTGAATAAATAACACGAGAATTCCAGATCAATCTAAAATATCTATACCTAAGACCTACATACCTTATACCTATATACCCACCATACACACTACCTTTTTCCAACCGAGCAGGTCACGCCTACCCCGAAAGTGAAATGGCTTAATGGTATAATAATAATAATAATAATAAATTTTTTTGAGCAAATTGCCGACCCGATCACGTTTTACAAAATTTTATTTTATGTTCAATATATGAAAAAACAAATATACAATTTTTGTATAGACCTTCAGAATTTGTGTAAATTGATTAGCTATTTCCACTGGCCTATGAATACAATTTAAATGTATTCATATTTCTAAACACATGACATAAAAAAATACATACATACTACTTAAAGTACTTGCCAGAAATGATTGCAGTACTTCAATCTCAAACTCCAGTCATGTAAAATTAAGTAATTAATGTTAGAAGTGTTAAATTTATTACAAAATATACTAATTCAATTTATTGGAATAAAATAATCTTAATATTTATAGAATAGAATTTCAAATAGCCCGCTAAATTTAGCCATTTCCTCCCAATAGTCGTCTCCTACTAACAGTCAGATATACATTTTTTATATATTTTCAATTTTCTACATCTTTCTAGATACTGAAATGTGGTCATTATTAGAATAACAGGTTTAACTGTGTAGTGCAGCTATTTTTATTACCAACATACATTCCATTTATAAGAAATTAGAGAATGACCAGTCCTGCTCGCTTGTGCTCGGTCATGACCGAGCAAAAGCGAGCATGCTCGAGCATGACGGTAAATTCACATCACTAGGCCAGATCATGATCCAATAAATACATGGTCTAGCCACTTGAGGGCCCCGTTTCGTCCAAGTCACGCAACCGCTTAGTTCCACCATTTTGTTAGCATAACCGCGCAGTTTAAATTTGACGCGTAATCTCTGTACGACAAACTATTGCAGGAAAATCAGTATGTAGGAAGAAATATTATGAAAATATTAAAAGAATGAATTCCAAAAGCACTTGGAATAAGTATTGAATGATGTATATTAGAACGCTGATAAGAAAATAAATTATATTCAGGACAGAATGGAAGTTTATGAATAATACTGAATGAGAGTGATCAAAAGAACATACAAATGTTGATAATTATGACAATTAATAACATTTTAAATATCTCTGTTTTACAGTATATACATAATTCTCATGTCGCCAATTTTTTCAGAAAAATATATGCAAAAGTGACGGAGGTCTGTAATCGGGTTACGAGGGTCCGTGAATTTTACAGAAAAGTTTGTAAGGTTAAAGAGACTAATGAACCTCATTTTTACAATGAAAATATAAGTACGTCAAAGTAATTGATAAATAACATCCTAATATATACATGTATAGAAATAAATTAGTTTTAAATCAATTTAGAAATTATACAAACTTCAAACCAAATTCAAATTTGTTTTGTATATTTTTGTTCATATTGTTAATAATGACAAATAAAGGAAAGCAATAATACATCACAATAATCAGTATATGTTTCATTAACAGTTATGAAAGTAAAATTTTGTTTTTATTATTTTCGTTTTACATATATCACACTTGCTCGTACTGGCGGACAATTTGAAATCGTTGACACAATACCAAAGAAAATTAAAAATATTTATTAATCCAACTTTTCGTTGATGGGAAAAATCGAGAGACAAAATCGATTTATAAACTTTGAAAAACTCTATGACCTTTATATAGGAAAATTCGTAAATATGTTTACAGCTCAGAAAAGAAAAAACCTTCGTTTTAGGAAAGCACCAATATTTAAGGTACCTAATTTTTTGTTTTAATGTATTGACTTTTTTGCCTGCGATTATCATAAAACAACTTTTGTCATTTTCTGCATGAACAATATGTGTGCGGGATACATTTTATTCATAAAGATAATTTACAGAAAGAAATCAAGATTTACTTCATCTTCGACATTTCATACAGAAAACTTTGTCCACGAATCACCATATACTGCAATATGAAAAGAAAATTATCATTAGCTTCATTTGTATACATTTATAGTAAGACTTATCATTTTTACATTCTTCTCACATTGTACAATTTCGACATTCTTTTGCATTTACATATGAATATGTATGTATGATATATTATAGGGCTTCACCAACAATATTTATTATTACTTTCAAAAATCTGCTAAAAATAAGAGAGATTTTTAATGTGAGAAAATGTGATCTCATAATAAAACCGTAGAAAGGCATCAGAGGGAGTGACTGATAAAATGGAAATTGGGCAAGAGATCAAAAAACATTGTGTTAAATTTAAATCGCAATTAAAAAAAAAATTAAATTCTGCCTCCGAGCTGACGCATTGCTTAATCGATACAAACAAAAGTTTATAGCAAAGAAGATTCCAGTGGTGAGAAAATATTGTCTGAAGGTAATCCTGTCGGGTTGACATTTGTTTTACTCAGTCTGACTCGGCTTGAGAGAGTGTTAAGAAATTAAATACTCAATTAAAAAATAAACGTATGATCCATCCCAGAGAGGTTGAGTTATTGAATACATAGGGTAAAAGTTTGATACAAAAAACATTCAGTTCGGAGAAAACTGAGTTTTGATTTTGAGGATAGAAGTTTTTGGTTTCTGAAAATCGTCTTAAAATCGTGACAAAAATGGTCATTTTCATTTCGTTTTTTAAATGCTTAGACGTACTCGAGATGACCAGTTGATAAACACGAAGAAAGTTTTATTGAAAAAATTTATTCACTTCCAAAAAAATCAATTTTCAATGAAACGGTGTCACTGTATGACAGAAGATTTTTCGCATTCAGGTAGTGATAAATAATAGAATTAACATTTTCTGCTGTTGAACCATGAAGATATTGAATTAAATGCCTTTTATGAATATCATAAAAAAAGCTTTATCACGAAAGTCTTTATTTTTAATGGACATGAAAATCAAACTTTGAGGTATTGCTACAATTAAAAATACGATTTCGAACAAATACTTTTAACTTGATATGTGTTTCAATTTTTGAGAATTTTCTAACCATAAACCCCAATTTCAAAAAATTGTCAGTTGCCACCTTCTGCCTTTCCACCCTTCATATATCAATTATATTACGAACGTTAGACAAATTTGTAAAAAAAGAAGAGTGAACAAGAGTATCGATAATTATAAATAAATATTTCATATCTTTCGATCAAATTTTCCGCCAAAATTGAGGAAAAAATATTTTAAAATAAATAATACATAATAATTATTCTTTTATATGTCATGAGCACTGCATTATAATTAATTAATTCAGTACTTTCCCGAAGGACTTCAATTTTATTTTATTCCATACACATATGCCAGTTTTTGTCAGCAGGAAGAGGTTGTGATACACAAAACCTAAAATTATAGTTAATCTGTAATTTCCTTCACCCATTTTCAACATTAAAATACATTTTGTTAGTATTGGAATATTTCTATACCTCAAAATTACACACAAAATTTAATTCTAAAATGTTAATTTTAAAATCACTTACATTTGCTGTCTTACTTATCCAAGATGGAGAAACTAAGCGGTTGGTTCTGATTGGCTCCGCTTTTTTGACTTGCGCGTGGCTAGACCATGTATTTATTGGATCATGGGCCAGATGACTTGATAGGAAAAGAAGGACCCCCACTCCTCACCACCTCCCACCATTAAGTTTCCCCCTCCCACCTCTAGCCCAATTTGGCGCGCTATTTGAAAAGTGAAAAAGGTTATTACTCTAATACATGAGTAAACTATACAAGTAGCAATAAATATTTAAATAATATTATAAGTAATTATAATACAAAGAACTATTTCGAGATCAACATTTTTATTCACACAATATAGTAATATAATATGTAGATTATTATATATACTTCTCAGAACTTCCTATTTTTTTAACAAATTGATATTTGATTTTCTTGTAATATTGGTGAAATTCAAGACATGGTAGGTTTTCAAAGTTAAACTGAATATTTATAATATTTTTAACTGTCTCAAGTGACATTCGATTACGTTCATCACTCCACTAAGTATTTATAAGAGAAAAAATACGATCGCAATTGGTTTTTTTTCGCGGTAAAGAAATCACAAGTCTTGGAATCAGAAGACTTTTCAATACAGAAAAAACTAAAGTTAAATTTTGTTGCATGTAAACTTATCCGCTGTTAAAGTTTACATGCTATTTAGCGAAATTTTATCCTAGGATGGAATAAAAGCTGCCGTCTGCTACGTCCTTAGCAGCAATGGCAAAACGGTAAAGTATGAGTGAATTCGAGCTATAAATTAGGAGTATAGGGACGGCGACTAACACTTGTGGCCGCTAGTGTCGCTAGTGCGCGTGGAGATACACAAGATGACGGTTCCAACGGTGGTAACGTCTGCTATTCGAATTATATCAGTCCTTCCTAACGCAGCGTTGAGGTGTTAGCTTGAAGCACTATTTTCGAAATGCCAGGTGTGCATGCGTCAATTGGGTGTGAAAATAAAGAAGCAAATCGCTTTCCAACTAACAAAAAACTAAGGAACCTGTAGATAATGCCTTGTGCCTGCACAGAAAAAACTGGGAGTAACAAATGTTGCAGGTAATCATTATTTCTGGGTAAAGTCGGCTAGGGTACAGGGTAATGTCGCGCTGGGTAATTGATAAGTGGGTAAAGTTTAGAGAAGCGGCTATAAATTATGAATTCTTACATATTTCCGCGTACAAGGCACTCCAAAAGGATGCTAGTTAACATTAATTAGCGAGTTAATAGGCGAATTTTCGACTTACCACACTTTATTCACCAAAATAAATTTGACAGCAGACACAGGATTTGAAAGTCGCTATGGTCTTTAAAGTTAATAGGTGCATTTAAAAAAACAACGTAAAGTTTCGGCTTGAGAATTTCCGAAGATGACATTTTTACAGCGGAAACTTAACGGTAGATCTTTGAAACAAATGATTTCACGTTTATTTACAGAAATCTTTGCATGCCAATGGTTAACTAACAATTATGCGATAATGGGCAGGTACATATTTATTGAAAGTGCTGGATCGATACTTGGGATTTCCACGATGTTCTTGAAGAAGATTACGTTACCGATTCAGCAGAGTAGCACTATTGGCACATGGATCAAATGGTGATTTTTGAAAATAAGATTAGTAATAAGTCTTGAATTTAGGAAAGTTACAAATATACAAAATTTTAGGTTATGTTTTGCTTTTTTATCAATCGGAAACGATATTTTCAAGGCTAATGCTATAGTTAGGCGACGATACTCACATTCCCTTCTAGTCTTTGCTTTAACAGTGGGTTTCAACTCTAGTTTCTTTTTGGTAACTTTTGGTCATTTGGTGGCAAAATGAGATTATGACAAACTGAGATTATGGACAAATAAATACCTAACACGTACAGCGTCATTGGTGCAGTGATACTAGGGATGGGCGACATCAATGTTTATTAATTTTATTCTATTATTTTTATTTTATTAATTTCTAGTAACGTTTCTTTCGTTGCGGACTTGCGGGACACATTGAGACAAAGGACAAATCCCTATGACTAAATGAAAATGTACAACTATTAACAATTTTAGGTTATGTTTGTGTTTTTCACAGAAGCGGATATTTAAAAAATAAATATCGATTTGAAAAAATAAAATTATGTTTATAGTATATTCCTTGCTAGATACTCAGTAGTCCATAATTAAAAAAAAATAGACTTGAAAACCACTGTTAAAGCAAAGACTAGAAGGAAATGTGAGTTGCCGAAAATAACAGCTTTCAAATCTAGGTTTAAGAGGTTCATATTTTCTTTTTGCGCATTCCCATCTAGTATCCAAATGATCCCGGTTTTCAAATTTAGTGATTTTGTGGAAAAATCAGATTATGAAAAACTGAGAGTATGGACCAATGAATACCTACCGCATATTTCACTGGTTACACTTTTCTGAAATTTAGTGCAGCTTTTTCAACAATTCTAAATTTCTTTTTTGGCAATCTAACCAAAAAAAAATCAAATTCCTATACAGGATTTTCGAAGGACCAATGACATAGATTTCGTTACATGAGCACATATAGTTTGTGTAGCAGAAGCCTGCAAAATAGACTTCTTCACAAATTCGGTGCATAAATTTGATTCTTTTTTTGGTACCATGCATTTGGTACATTAATTTTCCCTCAGCAATCGACGCAGTGAAGTTAGCTGGCGAATAAGTTAAAATACTTAATAAACTTCTTCATCCAAGTTTGCGATAAACTTCCCGCGTGGGAATTTAACATTTAAGTACTCGGAAAAGCAAGGGTCAGTTTTCCTATTTTTTCTAATTCCTGCGATGTATGAACGAGGACATATTTGATATGCGTAGTAGTGATTGCTGTATCTTTTTAGGTTATGTTAACCCATCTGTCATCAGCGTCAGCCTAAAAATACACGGGGATCACTACTGCACATGTGAAAGATATCCGCGTTCACACATCAGTAAATAGCAGCTAGGTGCCACTTAATGGGAGGCCTGTAAAGAAAAAGTAGGATGAGAGTTGACCGTGGCCACCAGGTACAGTGAAGGCCCTGTTTACTTTTAGGGCCGACTTGCTAAATAGTGTACAAATTTGAAAATAAATGAGATTAAAGAAATTTAAAATGGCGGAAATTAAAAAAAAATAAGCTCTAAAAATTTAAATATTGTTAGTATTATTTATTGTGCTATTAAAATATAAGAGTATTTTTTTGGTAACAAACAACCAATCACGTTTAAATTTCATAACGAAAAGAATAACATTAACAATATTTACATTTTTACAAATTATTTTAATAATTTTTTTTTTTCAATTTCCCGCTCTTTTCCATTTCTTCAATCGCATTTATTTTCAAATCTTCATACTATTTTATCATTTATTTTTCCTCATTAGATTAGAAAACTATTTATGTTTATATTTGCGGCAAAAAAAAAAGAAGAAAAGCACAGTAGAACTGTTGAAAAATATCACTTTTCTCATTTTCACCATGCAGTTTGTAGCAAGTCGGCCCAATAGGTAAACAGCGTCGCACGCGCCCATATTAAGTACTAATTTTCTCCGGTCAATAGTCATTCCACTTTTAGCTTTGAGTGGCACGGTGCTGCTAAATAGTTTAAATTTGAGGTTATGTTCACTTTCAATCATACTCGTAAATTCTCCAAGAATCTATCCACTTATTATATTCTCAATACACGAAAACAATCGGCGTTTAGTTGATCTTTAACTAAATTTCTAAGCAAATTGTTTGAAACATTGGTGAGGTTTCCTAAGGAGCGCCGCACTAACGGGGGCGTGGATGGAATCGCACCCTCAAGGTGCAGTCCCATGTGGGCAGAAAACGTGGGCGTAAAGCAGAAACACATAAGAGTGAGAGGGACGGACAGATCTATTTGTCTCTTTCGCTCTCATAAGTTTCTGCTTTACGCCGACGTCAGCCCCATGCATCGCCCCCACTTTTCTGATTTTCTTAGCGTCCGGCCGGTGAACTAATCCGACAGTTGGCGCTCCCATCAGGACGGCTGAGATTTGTATTGTGTTGCATGGGCGAAACTTATAATTAATTAAATAAATGAGTTTTATAGGAGAAATTCATGAAAAGAAGTCAAGGAATGTGTAGTACAGTGAAAATTCTATATTTTTAAATAAGTGTGCGCAAAATAATAAGTGTGGAAAACATGGGATATAAGTGTATAGCTCTTGGTTGCAACTCGGGCTACGACAACAATGAAGAAAATAATCACTTTTCTCTCGTACCAAAAGTTCCAGATATTCCATTTTTAACCCATTCAATTTGTAAATTGTTAATTAAGAGACAGAACAATTTTTTAATATTCAGCAAGGTTTGACTGCTTATATAAAATGATCAATTATAAATAAAATAACATTTCAGAGAGCTAAATTTAATCTTTAAATGCTACAATTTTAATTGTTCTTTTTAAACAATTTGTTATGCGTAAGTGAAATTGTTGATTTTTTCTGGTATAAATAACAGTTGAACAATTATTCATTTAGGAAAAATTCGAGTAAGTTGAAGAGATATTCAGAAATTTTGGAAAAATTCAAATATAATTTTAAACATGAAAAGATCCCAAAAAATTATCAAAACAAAACATAGATTTTTGAAGATTTCAAAATAAAATTTTGAAGCTTTTCAAGTGTTTTGAAAAGTTTGGAGATAATAAAAACGTATTTCTTAAGATTCTTGGGAAAATTTTAAATAACTTTTTATTTAAAAAAATAATAATTTTAACAGAATATTAAGAAGGATTTCAAAAGGCATCCACAATTGTCAAATAAAAATTTGGGACATTTTAAGTGATTCTTTTTTTTAATTTTCCAGGATTTAATAAAAGTTTTAGAAAAAATTAGGATCATTTGGAAAAAAACTTTGAATTTTTAAAAGAATTTCAAAAAAAAATAGAAATTTGAAAACATTCCAAAAAATCTTTAACAAAATGTAGATTTCTTAATTTTTTGAATTAAAATTTTGAAGCTGTTTAAGAATTGCTTAAAAAGATATAATTTTGAAAATCTATAAATTTGTTGATTCATTCTTCAATTAAGAGAATTGAAAATGATAGTGTGGATTTATATATTTTTTTAAATCTTTGAATTGTACCATTTATAAAAGTTTAACAATTATTTATTAATCAAGCGTTTACATTTTGAAAAATTAGGCTTTAATTTTAAAAGTTTAAAATTAAAAAATGTTCCACTTTAAGTGTTTTCCTTTGCAGTTCAGTTTTTATAATTTTAAATGAAAAGAAATTTAGCTTCAAGAGTTCGAATCTTTTTTTGTAATTGTAAAGAAGATTTTTTCATTGAGATTGGGGCCGATAATATTTATTTGCTTTGTGTTCTGCAATTAATTTAAAAATATATATTTATTTAAAAAAATAGATTTTTCATATATCGTCCTGGCCTGACTCATTGGACTCGTCAGTAAGGCTATGTGAATCAGTCCTACATTATACATTTTTAATGATATAAATTCATTATAATGTATATTTTCAACAACAAAAAATTGAAGTTTGTTTGTAAATTTAATAAATTTTGCAGTCAATAATATAGTGCATTTCTACCACAGATAGGGGTTTAAACTAAATATAATTGATATAAATTTTGATTTGATTTTTTTTAAACACAACACATTTTTTTAATGTTATTTCCGCCTCGGGTAAGGGCCAAACCTTAAATTGAAAGATCAACATTTACCAAGCTCAAAACAAATTATGATTAGGTTAGTGAGTTGATTAGTGAACCAAAAAAGGAATTTTAAACTTATCCTCAGTAATTTTCTACCTTCTCCTTCTCTTCCAATATTTCTATCCTTGTGTATTATTCTTGTTACAACTGCGCGAATTGAGCAGGGATTGGGAGCAAAATGACGCTCGCCACTTTTCTCTTCTCTAGGCAAAGGGGCGAATACAGCAGGTCAGTATCTTGCCTCCGCCGCCTATGAGTTGAATGAGTTAACGTGATGCCATAAATCTCGTTCAGGGGAGTTGAGACATTTTTTTGGTGGGTCCCGTTCCGGGCTGAGTAAGGCGTCTATGGCTAGCTGTGGTGTTCGTCTCTTTTCGTGCAATGAAATGGACATGTGTTGAACGTTCACGCTTTGCAGTGCGTTCGCCCAACTCTCCGAGTCTAAACGCCGCAAGGCGTGACGTGTGATATCGAAGGAAAGGCGTTTTCACTGTGCCGAGAGAACTCTCAACAAAACTCGACGCTATTCGAATCTCCGCCGCGAATGAACAGTTTTTCAGCTCCTCACCAGCTCCTCGCGGAGAAAATGGGCATAGATTTTGGAAATATAAAATTCATGTATATTTTTGAAAATTTGTCTTTCTTCGTTGAATTGAACTGAGTTTGTTGTAATACTAAATCTTTGTCAGTTTAAATATCAAGTACGACCATTTTTGTCCAGAATTCATCTTTTATGGTTGAAAATCCAAACACTTGGTTACAATGTTTGCAACTACATTAAAAATTCATCTGTATGGTTTACGAGTAATTTATTTTCTTGAAAATCCGTTTTTTGGGATGTATCTTCTTTGGTAGAAATTACATCTTTTTAATTGAAAATGGAACTGTTTGCCTAAACATTAATCTGTTTCTGTTGAAGATTGAACTATTTTGTTTTTGTTAATGATTGATCGTTCCTGGATGAATTTTACAACTTTCGATTTCCAATTACAAAATTTTTGGTTTAAATATTTCCAGTATTACACTTAACCTTAAGAAATCATATATATTTGTTGAAAATTTAACTATTTTGTTGAAAATTTTACCGCACTGGTAAAGATTAACTTCTTTTGGTTGGAGATACATTTCTGGTGTTGAAACTTGAACTCCTTTCTTAAAATGTTTTTTTTTTTTTTTAATACATTTTTCAACTCAAAATTAAAGTATTTGCTTGAAAATTCATCTTTGTAGGTTGAAATTGCAACTATTCCCTTACGAAAAAGTATTGTAGGAAAATATATGTAAATTACGCCTATTTTTTTCCTATCATTTTCCTATCATGAAATTCCTTTACTTTTTTCGTTCTTATAGGAATTACAGGAATAAAAATAATCGCCAACAAATTATGAGAAATTCATTATCGAAACATCACTATATCAAAAATAATAATTATTCTTCTCTGATGATACTTTTTCGCAATGTTCTGGTTGTTCTCTTTGCTTGAAAATTCAAACATTTGGTTAAAAAATCATCTGTTTTGGTTGAAACTTAACTTGTTGGTGGGAAATTCATCTTTGTGATTTTTCAAGTCAACAGTTTTTTAAAATATTCCACTTATCGGCTTGAACATTCCGTTCTAAGTTTGGAAATTCTTCTCTTTTGGCAGAAAATATTTTTTTGATTGAAAATTCAACTATTTTGTGGGAAATGTAATAGATTTCGACTTGAAATTAATGAATATCATTTCCATTGAAAAGATCACGGGGACTTACTAGCGTGGACTAACTGATTCCCAGCTTCCAGGCTAGGAGAAACTGGAGGGTCTACCGCTGTACTGTTCAACGCAAGTGAATTGCTGTGGCGAACAGGCCTCTAAATGCTCGTGCTGTCGTTCACGTCCAGATTCACGGCTGAGCAAGGCAAGCGAGCAAGGCGAAGAAGGCGAGGAACGATTCTTGAAATCGTTTTCGATGTCCAAACTCGGGGGTAAATAGCAGTTTTGTCCGCGGTGCGGGACTTTACTTAAATTACGCAACAGATCAGGGGGGGGGGATATTTCGTAACGATTCATTACGGTAGAGTGGGGTGGCGTGGAAGAAATCTTTAAAATTCGAAATTGAAACAAATACATCGCGGTAATTATACCGACATGTAATACCTTAACAAAGTAGTTAACAAAGTAGTTGAATCTTCACCAAAAACAGATTAATTTCTAGTCAGTCCCAGCCGCAGAAGCTAATATTTCATTAAAAAATTAAATTTCAAGAACGTAGTTCAACTTTCAAGCACATAGTTTAATGTTCAACCAAAAAAATGAATTCTGAACGACAACTCTAATACTGGCGATATTTCAACAAACAAACAAAAATGCAATTGTACATCAAGAACAGTAAACCTCACCCGAAAACTAAGAATATGCACCGAATTATCAGAATTTTTAACGGAGTAGATTACCAATAGTAATACTAAGAAGATTAAATTTTTACCAAAAAAGAAAGTTGCAAAAACACAAGGTGAATTCTTAAACAAAACAGATTGATTTTCAAGGAAACAGTTTCATTTGTAACAAAAAATATGGAACTTTCACAAAAAGACGCGAATTTGACAACAAAAAAGACGACTTTTTAACCGAATTTAAATTTCCAACTAAGACAGATTTCTCAGTAATGTAAGAAAAGAAATGTAACCAAGTTGTTCAATTTGCAAGCAAAAAAAAAGTGTTGTCAATAAAAACTAGTATAGTCGTTATTCCAACCCACAAAGACAAAGCATTTTTTATTTGAAATAAAGAAAAGTTGAATTCCAAAAAGAAAGAGTAACTTTCATCTGAAAACAGTTGAATTTTCATGTAAAAAAATAACTGTTAACGACAACAATCAAATAAATGGTAAAACTTGCCACGAAAACAATTGAAGTTCAACCAAAATCTTTTTTTTTACCATTCATCATGTAAGTTGAAAATCAATATCTGCAAGTTATGGGATATATGGTTGAAAACCATATAAGTTTACACATTTTTATTGAGTTAAACATTCCATTAGAATATTGTGCCTGCATGTTCTTCTAAATTCATCTGTTTACGATTAGAAAGTGAACAAAAGTATGTTTAACAAATCTTGAAATGCTGAGAGAAGCTTATAAGTTTGCATTTCAAGGTCAATATGTAGTATTTGCATTTATAAAATATTTGGTGTTCCGTATTTCTTCAGTCATCACATTTTCACATATGTTAAATAATAATTTCTAATTGATATTGAATGATATTAGTTGATATTATGTATTGAACTGTATAGCATGTGACGCAGCGCCACCTGGTGAAATATATATTGTGCAAAGAGCGTTCACAACGCAGAAACTCTTCTCCTCATCAGGCAACAGTTCGCCTGTAGCTGTTTGATGCTGCCTGACGGTGAATACCTATCGGGGAGCAAGAGTAGGCGGTCCCCTCGTGAAAAGAAAGACCAACTTTAGATCACAGTATAGGCAGGTATAGTCCTGCCCCGGCAGTTTGAACCCCCAATATCCCATCATTATTAAGCTCATCACGAGTCAGGACCATAACTATGGAGGGAGGGACAGAGTTCCATAAATATAACGGAAACTGGTTAAAGCCTCTAGATCTCATAAATGCTCATAAATCAGCCCAGGTTCTTTAGGACTTTTAGGTATAGCTAATCTGTTGATACAGACAGCTATCCTTATTTCAGAGAGAGAGAGTGGTGTCTATTTCAATGCCCTCAAAATGAGGCAGGTATAAGCTGAAGGGAAAAGACCAGAAAAAGACCAAACGTGGTTTGAAACTGGTCTAAAAGTGATCTTAAGTTGGTCTTTCTTTTCACGAGGGTCGCCAGTGGTGAACTCGAACATGGTTTGTGACGTCGGTTCCCATCTGCTGGCCTAACCGTTTGCTACGCGTTCACGTGGTCCGCTCGAGTACGGAGCAGCCTAGTTTTCGGGTAGCCACGACCATTCACTCTCTGCTCCCCACAGGACTCTTCCTACCTCGGGTAGCGCGAACGGACCTTTTAGTTCCTAACACTGGGAAAATATGAACCGAGGAGGAGTGTGTCAGGAACGCATGGAGCGTTCACCCAGCATTTCGCTCCCAGTCCCTGGAATTGAGGCTTGTTCTGGGCACTATATTATTGACTGCAAAATTTATTAAATTCACAAACAAACTTAAAAAATGTGGTTTTGGAAAATATTTATTATAATGAATTTAGATCTATTAAAATGTATAAGGTAGGACTGATTCACATATCCTTACTGACGAGTCCAGTGAATCAGTCCGGGACCAAACATAAAAAATCTAATTTTTATTTTATTTAAAAATAAAGATATGTTTTTAAATTGATTTGCAGAACACAAAGCAAATAAATATTATCGACACTAATGCCAATAAAAAAATCTTCTTTAAAATTATAATACTTGGGTTAATTAAAAACGATATTTATCGATAAAACAGCAAAGATGTCATCTAACTTTTTTTGTAAACCTGAAAAAAACCGAGAAATGGCCGGGAATTTTTTCCCTTGATTAAAACGGCCACCCTGAATTGATAATAAAAAATATTATATTATTTATTATTTTATTTCAATTATATTTATTTACTTTGATAAATATTCATAACTGAGCATTTACATATTTAAATCATTCATAATTTTGACAAAAATTGTAAAGAAATAACAATTACATATAATTTAAAACAATTACAAACTTTCAAATTCTAACAATTCTTTAATAAAAACACAAAATAAATTATAATAGAACATAAAATTTTAAATCTCAGAATGCTGATCCAAGTATTTAATTTTACCACCACTCAGCTGCTAGTTTCCGTGACTATTTTAGAATGATTAATCACTATTACGCTTATTAATACTAAAAAAAAAATATTTCCGGTCAAAATTTGGAAACAGTTCCAAGTTTTTTATTATTTTATGCTTTTCTCCCAGGCATTGAAATGCAAAAGTGAGCCGTGCTGATCGGAGCGCCAACTGTCGGATTAGTTCACTGGCCCGGATGCTAAGAAAATCTACTACTACATACACTTACACGGTCGATGCATAGGGCTGGCCGACGTTTTCTGCACATATGGGACGTCACCCACAGGCTACCTGCAGAAAGTCCAAAAGAGTGAAAGAGATAGAGAATTGTCCGTCTCTTTCACTCTTATGAGTTTCTGCTTTACACCGGCGTTTTCTGCTAACATCGGACTGCACCTAGGGTGGGACTCCGATGGCTTAAATCGAACGGATCTCTCTTTCTACCATGTGCGATAGACAGCGAGACGCGATTGAAACCGAAACGATGGTTTCGAAAGCTCTCTTTCTATCGTATATGGTAGAGAGAGGATCTCATAGTTATGAAACGACAAGTACGACTTGTCGTTGACAAGTATCAGACTCTCTCTGTCCACCATATACGATAGAAAGAGAGTTTTTGAAACGATCGTTTCAACTTTGATTGCACCTCGTTGTCTATCTCACATGGTAGAAAGAGAGGTCCGTTCGATTTAAGGCATCGGAGTCCCACCCCTGTTACATCCCGTTCGCTACAGGGGCCCTATTCTTGAATCGATGACCCTAGATCTCGCATGCGAGAAGCCGTGCGACATTTGATGTCCCATACGACAATTATCGCACGAAAATCTCGAGTGGGTGCTACCCACTCGAGATGGAAATTCGTATGCGAAAATTCGTTGCGATTAGGAATAATATAGTGTTTTCCCTGAAATGTAAGGTTATGTTTGACGTTGTACGTGTCATGTTCAAACAACATGAGTGTGTAAGTATAACTTAATTCAATAATTGTTAATGTAAAAGAACCTAAATTAATATTTAATCAAATGAAATTAGGCAGTTTTTATCAAAACAAAACTTCAAACCAATTTTGAATATTAAATTTGATGCTTTAATAACTTGTCACCAAATCTTTTAACTATTTTAATAATAACTTTTCTTTACTTTATGTCCTGTGTTCGAAATTGCACAAACAAACACAGTACGTTCCAATTCCCCGATTCGTAGAACTCCATTTTATTTCGTAAGAAGCAACTGTAATGGTGAACTCCCATGGCAGATGAAAGCAGTGGATGAAAGCAGAAACTCATGACAGTGAAAGAGACAAATAAATCTATCCATCCCTTTCACTCTCATGAGTTTCCGCTTTCATCCACTGCTTTCGTCTGCCATGGGAGTCCACCATTATTCTTCAAAATTGCACAAACAAACACAGTACGTTCCAATTCCCCGATTCGTATGTAGCGCATGCGAATTTTGTTTCTTTTCCCTTAGAAACTTGCTCTCTATTGGCTATGAAGCTTTTTCGAAATGCGGCAACACTGCTTGTACGTCGCAAGCGATAATTTTCGCATACTCATATCGAACGATACTCAAGAATAGTATTTTAAACTCGCATACGAATCTGATCATGCGAGAATTCTCGCATGCGATATTTGTCGCACGATCTCAAGAATAGCGCCCCTGTGGTACAGCAGTGGGACTCCGATGCCATGTTGAAAATCGAATGGACCTCTTTTTCTAACGTGCGGAGATAGAAGGAGAGGTTCGTTATTTCGACTTCGAAACAGCATCGGAGTCCCACTACTGAACCGTATGCACCGTTCTTAAAACCAAAGCTTCAGGGCGCTAAGACCCTTTTAGTAAACACTCTCTGAACCAGTAAATTTATAGGCGGAAAGATTCAAATGGCTTAAAATGAAAAGTTGTATGTATACGTATGCATACCATTAAGCCATTTCCCTTTCAGAGTAGGCGTGACACTACCCGATTCGGGTAGTGTTTCTAGGTGGATAGTTTTCTTGTAGTTATAAATAACTACAAGTGTGGGCTCACCACACCCACGATGTGCCAACAGCACTCAGTATTCTTGAATGGTCACCCATCCAAGTACTAACCGCGTCCAACGCTGCTTAACTTCAGTGATCTGACGAGAACTGGGGTTTTCAGCGTGGTATGGCCGTTGACATACTTACTTACTAAAAAAAAGTTGATATTATACATATATATATTTACTAATTATTAAGTAACTACGATTGTACACTAGTATCTACGAGAGTATAGACTGATTGCGTTTAAGATATACTTATATTTCAGTGTCGTATCTGAAGTTATACTTTCGACTAAATACCGCGCAGTTTTAGTACCCATGAAAGATTTTGAGGTTAGAAACCTGAGACCTTGAGCTATTTTTAGTATCAATAATGGGTTATGGCGCCAGTCAGACGCCATAAAAAACCGACCCTTGGACTTTCAACAGGAAACCGTCACTCAAGATGATTGACGTGCATCCTGTCTAAAAAATCGAACTTTGGACCCAAGTCCTTGAACTGTCACTCACTTTAATTGCCTAAAACTAGTAGGAGGAGTAAAGTGACCTCATTTATGATTACTTATTTGGCACTAAAATTGAGTGACGTCAGCATTCCCATTGGCTGAAAGCTAAAAGTAGGGATAAATCCCGCCCAAAACGAGCTTTTAAATATAGCGACTTAAACCTGCGACTCTCGTCCCTTCGGATATTTATCTTAGTTTTGAACTTAGAAACTTTTAATAAAACTAAGTAAATATCATAGGAAATTCTCGTTCGCGAACCGTGCTTTAGTGTACGGCACAGCCGAAGTGTTTTCTGCTACGCTTACTTGTATGCGTTTAGGTTTAAATTAATAATGTTTAGTTATTAATTCAGAAGGACTATGGTTGATTGGGTCAACTGATAAAAAATATATAATGTTTAATCCAGACTCCGAGTTATTCGACCTTATGGAAGTGTTCTCCGATTCTCAATACCAACCTTTTCAAATTTGCCGCGTCTACCATGAACTTCATTATGTGATCATAGTTGTCTACTCACGGAATAATATCGAAGAATATGTTATACATGAACAATTAAACGTGCACGAATTATAATAAATCAATTGATTTCACTACAAGGACAAATTCAGTGTTAGTGTTGTTAATTTATTTAAACCTGACCTACTTTTCGCGGCTAATGGTTTCAACTATTCAACGACGGGTAAACGAACTCACACCTCAACGTATCAGCGCATTGTTCTAACAGACTAAAATCGATTGTAGCGCTTGGCCGTAACAGTACGGTATCACGACCTGACTTGAGCGCATTCTGTGAATTTATTTGAAACTAAATTCCTTAATCGATAATTTTGCGCGGTTTTAATTAAATCTTCTAATCGCCGTCTCATGAAAATAAGAAATCGGGTGAATTTACGAGAATAAAATTAACTCAGCCAGGTAACATTTATTGAAGTAGGTTTACAAGAGGAACTTGAAAATTGACTAAGTCCGAGACCGAATTTAAGTTTTGCGTTAGAGAAACGAACTTTCCGAAAGAAGAATGCAAATCAATCTAACGATCATGTGTGAAAAAGCTGTTCTCTGGACCTCTCTGAAGATTTTCCCACCCTAGAAACCGGGATTCTTGGGCGTTTACTTATGAATTCATTGGTGGAAATCATCCCCCAGAATTAGTTTTGACTGTTTAATTGGTTCGTGGTTTCCCCAATTTTGGTTGCGTAGGCGGATCCACTTACGGCCCCTTCTTGGTGCCTTTCTCGAGCCAACGCACCCCATCAAGGAGAGTACAGTCATATCACCCTGTCACATAAATTATATACCGTACTTGAACTTGAGGTTTAGTTAGCCTTTTCACACATGCCCCGTCGCCGAGACTTTTGGGTCTTTTATTGTTATTAGCATCTCAAATTTCAAATTCAGAGGAGACATTCTAGAGTATGGTTTTCTTTAGTTCGGCTATTAAAATGTCAAAAGTTTGTTTTCAATTTACTCTGGGAATTAAATAACTAATGCTTTCGAATTTTTATGTGATATTTCAGAGAAGGGAAAAATGTTTGCCTCTAATATATCTAGTCGTAAAAATGGTTCTCAGACTTATAACAGAAATTGGTACTTAATACTACAGTGATTTTTCTCTCGAGCGTAGTTATCTAAAATATAAATCACTATAATTTACTTTTACTCTCTAGCTATCTTTCGAGTTCTGTATATAATTTCTAGCCCTTGTAATCAAAGTGATATTTATAACTAAAATAATGACATAAAACGTGAGACATTTCCTCTAAGTTTTTTGAAGATTTGTAGAGCTGTAAAATAAATCTTAAAGCTAATTATTTATGAGGCGAGACTAGTTTTTGACTTCAAGTGCACTTTTTAAGAACGTTTCAAGATTATAAAATAACCCAGACCTAGGCTCGCTGTCTCATGAAATAGAAATTCTTATCATTAATTGTATTCTAAACTCTCCTTATTGGATCTACAATTCTGCCATATTAATCTAGTTTATTAAAGTTCGATTTCAATTTAGATATGAATTTGCCACGTGACCATAAAAGAATGACTAACGTGTATAAGGGTGAAAGGCTGGTTTGCGGATACGCTTTTTGTATGTTCGCTCTCCGCTAAAAAGATCAGCGCACAGGTGCGATCATCACAACGGAAGTGCCTATGCGCCATCTGTAATCACATAGGCGGTTTCCAGCAGCGCTATGCATCGCCACCACTCTTTCTGTTCTCTTAGCATCCGGAGGGGTATCGTAGTTTAAATAAATCCAATAGATGGCGCTCCGATCAGGTAGTGCTGTTTTTGCATTGTTATGTATAACAAAAATACTAAAATTTATTTAAAACTTGATACTTTCTATAAAAATAAAAGAAGAGCATGATTTTCAATAACAATAAGCGCAGCTTTAATTATTATTAATAAAAAATTCATGAAACCATGTAATTTATTATTAGGAAAATTGAATATAAAGATGAGTATTTTGAAAACAGTTTGAATTGTATTCATATTTTTCTATTTATTTTGCTAATGTAATTAATTAGTTTTCTAAACAATTGTAATTCTTACAAATTTTAAACATTTACTGATATTATTCAATTAATAATAGTAAAAATAATATTTAAACCTTAATAATTAGCCTTATAATATACTTTTTTATTAATTCATCCTCTCTCTCTCTCTCTGAAAAATATATATTTACATATAATTTATTTTTAATAAATTATATATATATAAGTCAATGTAAAAATTGCATCAAAATAGTTTAGAATTGAAAAAAAACTATTTATTGAATATATTATTGAAGACACTTATAATTATTGGAAGGAATAATATATTGAAAAGTGATTGACAAGATTAATGAGTGAAATAATATATTTATATTATCATATAAAAGCATATGAATTTGAAGGTATACAATTTTTTTCATATAAAAGCATTTGAATTTGAAGGCATACGCAATTATTTTAAGTAAACGAATTAAAAATATTTAATTTCATTTTCATTATAAATCGCTTAATAAATTAAGCGTAAAAATATATATAATATACAGAGTGCACAGTTTTCCGTTTTTTCTTAGTTTCCCCTTTTTTATTGAAATTCCCCCTTTTTCCCCTATTCTCAAAAAACCTCCCCCTTTTCCCCTTTTCTCTTTAAATATACGACTTTTGAAAATATAATATTTGAATTACCCCCATAATATTACAATATATATATATATATATATATATATATATATAGTTCGGTATTCGGTTTTGATTCCTTGGGAATCGAACCGAAGGGTCTATGACAAAACCACCGAACGCGTCCTCGGGTTGCGGATAGAGGGTCCATGTACCAAGGGTTTCTGCTGAATATGGTTACAATAATTAATAAGCAGTCGCGGACAATTGTCCAGGGATGGTCCCGACGGAATAACTCCTAAGCGAATGCTTAACAACCGTGCCGAAAGCTGAATTGCACCTAGTCCAGCCAACACAGTTACCAGTCTGAGTAGTCACATGCTTGTAACAAGATTCAGAAAACCAGTCACTAGTGACTGCCTTGATGGTCATCCAGTGACAATATGTTTCCCACTCAAAGCAGTAACATGTTACAAGCGAAGCAGGTAATATTATCTCACCAGAGTAATCACGTGCTTGTAACAAAGTGATGTTTGGGAAAACAACGTGCAATGACAGATTAACCTCAAAATATCCAGCGTTTCAAAATAAAAATTATTAATAAACTTGCAAAAATTTTAGAATGGGACATAATTAAGTGATTAATAATTTCCGGGAAAGTGATATAATATTATAGACTTCCAACTTGATGAAATAACATATGAACACATATTTTATAAACGAAATAGCGAGATTTTTTAGCTGAACCTTTACGAAATCGAAGTGGCACAAGTCACTTCTAACCTCTAATATTAGAGGTTAGAACCAAAATGTAAATAAATGTTAATAAAAATGAAATATTGAATTTCAAATAATTAAATAAAGTATTTATCTTCTAATAAGTTTTTTATATGCAAAGTATTATTATTTTTTTTTTCAAACTTTTTCACGGGTGAACCCGGTTTTTCGTCATAGCCACGGACTAAGTCAAGTGACTGATGAGATGAGGATGTTATAAGTTATTTTAATACGATGTTTGAAATCATTTGCGATGATGTTGTAGGTACAAAATTAGGAGCATGGTGTAGTTTGCAGTTTGTCTTTACCGCTGTTATCCTTACGCACGCCGTGATTGTTGGAGGTGACAACAGTCGCCTCTGGATGCTTTCTTGGAGCTACCATGTATCACGCCATAGGTTCTTAGTCACTGGCCTCCTGATGGTCTAGGAAGTTTCTTACAATGCGACAGGTGTTTAATAAAACCGCCTTCTGAACTGCCGCCAGTACCCTACTGACTCCTAAATGTTCAAGATGTTCACTGCATCTTGCGTGCACATTGCCTGTAGCCGAAATCACAATAGGATGAATAGATGCATGTTTTACATTCCTCCATATTGCCTTTACTTCATGCCTTAGCTCGCTATACTTATGGATCTTGGTTGTAGGTTGCCTGCAAATTTCGGTTAAGTGGACAAGCAATGTCGATGATGTAGACTCTTCCACCTTTTTTTTCTCGCATCACGATGTCAGGTCGATTAGCTCGGATGTAATGATCCGTCTGGATGGTCACATCCCAATATAAGATGTAATCTTCATTTTCTAAAACGGGCATTGGAATGTATCTATAGAAAGGCATCCATTCTGTTAAGAGTCCTAGGTTTAGGGCAAGTTGTTGATGTATAATGCCCGCCACATCATTATGTCTGTGCGTATATTCTCTTTGAGCCATTACGCGACAACCTTCAATAATGTGCTCGATGGATTCGTTGGTATCTCCACATAATCGGCACCGGTCAACCACGTCTTGATGTAACACGTGTTTGCGATCATTCCTGGTGCTGATAACCCTATCCTGAATCGCAATGACGAATCCTTCCATTTCTGGATACAGGACTCCCTTTCTCAGCCAAATATTGGATGCCTCACTATCCACTTCATATTGATCTAACGTTTTGGGGTGTTCGCCGTGGATGGCTTTCTGTCTCCATTGCGTTTCTAATTCCTCTATGGTTTCTGCCCTGATATTCAAGGCCTCCTCTGAGGACAAATTCAAGGGCGTGTAGTCAAGATCCGCTTGACAGATCGTATTGTAAAGCGTAACATCTCGCTTGCTGTTAAAATAGTCCCGCAATTGTATGACTTGTGACTCACACAGTTTCCTGACATCTACAATGCCCCTACCCCCTCTATGTCGTGGTAGAACTACCCTTTCAATCGCCGAATTACTGTGGTGCATACGGTGTTTCGTCATTTCTACGCGGATGATTCTGTTTAATCGTTCGAGGTCGGTGTTCGACCATTTGATGAGCCCAAAGGAGTACGTGAGAACAGGGATGGCATAGTGTTCATTGGCCTGATCTTGTTTGCCGAGTTAAGAGAACTCTTCAGAACCAATCTGAGTCTTGTAGTGAAGGCAGTCGTTAGGCTTTTCTTAACTATCGTATGCTGAATACCCTTGGATTCAAGAATACCCAGGTATTTATATGACTCGCCCTCAGCCATTGCCTCGATGTCATTCACGAAATCGTTCTCTTGTTCTGCGGTCCCTAATTTTCCTCTGATTAAATGCACTGTTCTGCATTTATCTAGTCCAAAATCCATATGGATATCGTTGGAAAACTGCTTTGTGACATCGATCACTTGCTGCAGTCTCTTGTCCGAACTAGCGTACAGCTTCAGGTCATCCATGTATAGAAGATGGGTCAATTGATGACCATCCTCGTTATCATGTACTCTGAACCCATGGGACATGCTATTTAGAGTTTTGCTCAGTGGGTTCAATGCTAAACAGAACCATAATGCACTGAAGGAGTCTCCTTGGAATATACCCGTCGTAATGCGTATTGATCTAGTTATCCTTGGTTGTCCATGATCAAAATACTTGATTGTTGTACCCCAAAGCATCATCGCACGACTTACGAAGTCAATGATGCGTGGACAAATTTTGTATACCATGTATGCCATGTGCAAGTTCCTTTGATGTTTACGAGCTTGCGTCATGGCAACAGCGTCTATGGTGACTAGATCTTTACTGCCTCGGGAGTTTTTACAACATCCTTTTTGTTCTTCTGTAAGGATGTCATTCTCGTCGCAGTGAGAATATACCTTATCTGATACGATAGCTGTAAGACATTTATATATTGTTGGAAGACAGGCTATCGGTCGAAATTCAGATGGATTTTGAGCGTCTGGTTTTTTAGGCAACATATACGTAGTACCCTGCAGCATAAAGCCTGGCATCAGAGCTGGATGTTCGATGATCTTCTGAAAACACCGTGCCAACGCAGGATGCACACTAGTCAGATACTTGTACCAGAAATTGTGCACCATGTCCGGACCTGGAGCTTTCCAGTTACATACTTTTTTCAATACCGCTGAAACATCTAAAGCTGTGATGTTCGTCAGCTCCATTTCAGGGTTATTGCTTGCTCTTGCTTTCTCCAGTTGGAACCACGCAGTGTCCAAATTACTTCTGTTAGTTTTATCTGACCAATAGTTAGTCATGTTCCAATTGAGGAACTTCGCTGTCTTGTTGGTCATTTTGCTTTACACTCAGTTCACGATAGAACCTTCTTTCATCTGCCTGAAAGGTTCGATTTTGTTGCCTTCTTGCACTACTTTTCTTGTACCGGCGCAATCTAGCAGTAAGAACATCAAGTCTCTGCCGCTGGGAGTCTATAATCTCATCCAATATTGCTGGTGTCAATGTCTCGATGTACCGAGGGTGGATGATTTTAATAACATGGTGTATCAGCTTTCTGGTTCGATTTCCTTTTTTATATTGAGTGAGTCGACCCAATTTGCACCTTACTTTGCTGACATCCATATCCAACCTGATCTTCCATGGTGGATCTCGCTCCTGTCTTGGGGCAAAGACTGCATTTATAGGCCTAGTTCTGCGGCCCAACGTTCTAACGATTGCCACAGCTGCACAGTATACAAGAGTTTGCACCTCTAACGCATTTTGTGTTGCGTTCAAATGCATAGGTAAAACCTTGTTGTTCATGTGCTCTATTAGTGCACGCAGATCACCTGTGATGTTCATCTTGGGCAGTGAATGCCTTTGTGTTGGTTCTACATGTCTGAACTCTAGTAAAGCATGACCAAAATTCCTTTCAAGGTGCTGTAGCTTTTCTGGGACTTCGCTGTTTAGATCATCGTTTATAATGTCCGGATGTCGTTCTAGTCCATCCGGTACTTGATGTTCATTATTCCTAGCACCTATGCCTTCAGCTGCAATCAAGTCCTCGTTGTCCACATCTTCCAATGGAAGTTCATCAATAGGAAGCTGCTGTTCCACTTCCATTTCGATGGCAGCTATTTCAACAGCCGAAAGCAATTTGTTTACAAATATTGAGCGTTTTTGATCTGCTAGATTCTGCTCATTTATTCTTGTGGCTACTCCTGAGTACTTAAGTAAGAAGAGACGATGATGTTCTCTCCTTACATTGTGCCCACTTTTCTTTGCCAAAAAATAAGAGCGCATCACATCTCTGTTCATATGGTATGTCCATTTTAATCGCCTCCTTGGTTGTTGAACCTCTGCTTCTGGCACTGGTTGTATTAGGCCATCTACCTCCGGAGAATGTGGTGGTGCTGGATCATCACCAGGTTGAGGAAGAACATCAATTGCCACTGCTTGTTCGTGTGACGCGGCCTCCTCTAATTGCTGTTCATTG
>CAKNYM010046051.1:9301-20387 GCA_932195095.1 Andricus curvator
GAGCGCTGAATACGGTTACAATAATTAATAAGCAGTCGCGGAAAATGGTCCAGGGATGGTCCCGAAGGAATAACCCCTAAGCGAAGGCGTAACAACCGTGCCGAAAGCTGAATGGCATCTGGGTGAGGTGTTTCAAACGGTGACTCTGGAATACCGGCCGTCTGGAATACCGGGCGACCTCTCAGAGTATACAGTCTTATCCTTGCACGCGGGGCTCTACAAGGATGAACGAACCCTTTTCACCAGCAGCTCGTGGGAACAACAATGGCAACACCAAACATAGTCGTAGTAAGTGGGGTTCAAAACAATCGAACGCGCAGGGCTCCCGACAATGAGTCGGACAACAATGCCGACTACCTTAGATTTGAGGGAGCCAATCAAGATCGAGTCAATGCGATTGACTGGCAGAATCTCATTATTTTTAAGTGGACGGATCGACTCAGGGACGATCTGCTGGAGAGCTATGATAACAGTATGGCCCTTGAACGAAAAGGTTACACGGCGCGACTGCATACTCTGTGGTACGAGAAACACCCAGAGCTCTCGCATTTTTCGCATAAACGTCTGGGAAACCGTGCTGAGGAACTCCAGAAAAGGGGTTATATAAGCGCAGCGCCTACTCAACCGCAGCCAGAACAAGCCGGCAACAGAGAAAGAGAGGCGACACTGAAACCAACCGCGAACAGGCATTCAATA
This sequence comes from Andricus curvator, assembly GCA_932195095.1. Classification (NCBI taxonomy): domain Eukaryota; kingdom Metazoa; phylum Arthropoda; class Insecta; order Hymenoptera; family Cynipidae; genus Andricus; species Andricus curvator. The sequence goes on from CAKNYM010046051.1 coordinate 9,998, forward strand.
GAGAAAGAACGATGCTTCAGGACCCGGAAAAACATCAACGTTCAGGTTTCTCCCAAGCCCAAAGATCTGAATGAACTGGATGATGAGCTTTGTGGAGATTTTCCCAAAAATTCCGACCTCTGGACAATCGATTGTGGTGTGTACAAAGCAGCGAGAACTTTGGCAGATGGAAACCGTAAAACAAAACCAACGGTTGATCATAAGACCAAAAGACGAATATATCAACTCAGCACAAAGATAGGCTGGGCAATAACTTGTCTGAACACACTGTATAAGATCTTCACAGCTATCCTAAATGATAGGATTGTTCGGACAATTGGACCTGTGTGACGAGAGATGTATGAACAACGCGGCTCAAAGAAAGGCGTAGCAGGATGTCGGGAGAACCTGCTCATCGATAGATGTGTTTGTAAAGACGTAGCATCCTATCAGCGATTCCTATCGATGGGCTGGATTGATTACCGGAAAGCTTTCGATTCAACCTCCCATAGACTTATCATCTCTCTGTTGGAAAGCTGAAAGGTTCATCCACACATCGTGAGGTGCATAGAGAGATTAATGCCGCTTTGGAAAACCAGATTTACTATCTCATCTGGAAAACATCGTGTGATCACTAACAGTGTCACCTTTCAGAGAGGTGAGTTTCAGAGTGACACCATGAGCCCTCTGCTATTTTGCCTCACATTATTGTCACTATCTCTCGCACTTCGCCATTCCGAAGGGTACCTCTACGGCAAACCTGGAGATCGAAAGCATAAGGTCACTCATGTATTTTACATGGATGATCTCAAGATCTAAGCTAAAAATAAAGAGAAACTACATCTAGCTCTAGACATTGTCAGAAAGTACACTCAAGAGATTGGAATGGAATTCGGGTTAGAGAAATGCGCCAAGGTTAATTTGAAGAAAGGAAAACTTAATGGCATCCCCGAAGATACTGAGCTCGTCGACAGAAGCGCTATACGACACCTTGGCGCTGGAGAGACCTATACATACCTGGGCGTGCCACAGAGCCGCAATCAGGACGTGACATCTATAAAGGATACTCTCCGATGCAGATACAAACGTCTCATCCTATGGATATGGTCTTCCGAATTGTCGGCGCGGAACAAAGTATCCGCGACGAACATGCTTGCCGTCCCAGTAGTACTCTATTCATTTGGAGTAGTTCCATGGACGAAGGACGAGCTCAGATCCCTCGATCGCCGTCCAGGTGGTCGCGGAATACTGAATCTTGAATGTCTTCACAACAGGATTATTCTGGGTACAGCACATATAGTCGCAAATGGAAGAGACCATCTTCTTAAAATGGTCAGAAATCACGAAGAAGTGGGCAAAGGGGCGTTTCTGTACAAAGCAGGGGAGGAGGCTGCTGAAACACTCGGCCTTGACTTCAATATCAGGGGTGAGCAAAATGCATCAAATCTGATCCATCTTGAATACTCACTCCTGAAGGCCCGGATTAAGAAAGCACAAGAGAAAAACTTCCGCGAACAGATCCAAGACAAGAGGATGCACGGCATCTTCCACATAAATGTGGAGGATCAGTCGATTCGTATGAGTTAACGCTTGCTTTCCTTAAATCACCCGCATTCAAGTCGGGCACGGAGGGTTTCATTTGGCATGTCAAGATGGTGTCATTTCCACTCTAGCATACCGTCGCCACATTTTGAGCCAAGACATTCCCAATGATAGCTGCAGAGCGTCACTCTTACGGCATTAGCCCAAATACCGCTCAGCTAAACGCTCCTAGGCATGACATAGTTCTCCTTCACTTCGAGAAACGAAAAATGTTCGTTATCGAATTTTCGGCACCAGCTTACGAAAGCGTCACAGCCAAGGAGAAAGAAAAGAAAGAGAGGTATAAAGATCTTGTAAGGGAGTTGCGACGGTTGTACCCGGAGTATTCTGTTAAGCTAATCGTCTTAATCATCGGCGCTCTTGGAGGTGCCAAGGTTTCACTGGTTAATAGCCTGAAAAGCATCCCGGTGTGTCAACAAAATGCTGAGACCCTTGCGGTGAAAATGCAGAAGGCGGTCGTCCTATGGTTGCTCCGTGTCCTCAGGGTGCACGAGACTTTTTCTGGATCATCGTATTGAATTCGTCGCAGACTGTGACCACCTATCTCACGGTCGTGAGACGTGATTACAGCTGAAATTTTAGCACTATTTCGCTGGGAGCGGGTTCAATTTTTCAGATTAGCACCCGTTCCACTATTTATGCACGAGAGAGGGAGTGGGAACTTCGGAACGAGAGAGAAATCAGTTGCATGCGTCACACTTCGAATTAGTTCATTGACAATAAAGTTTTGTTAACCCTACTAATATTTCTATGCAACCTAACCTAAAAGAAATCACGCCGAATTAATGAACACTTCCGTGTATTCTGAAAGAAAATTACTTGGAATTTTATCAATTGTTCATTGGATTAATTCACTACAACTTGCGAAAAAGCTAATATTTTCCCTGACAGAAACAACGAACAATTACTTACAGAAACCCACTACAGTCCAAAATGGCCGTCTTAGACACCCACGCTAGGCACGACGCTTTCCGGCGTCCATTGTCACTTGCCCACACTTCTTCAATCTGAGAGACGCTCGCCTCAACTAGGCTAAAGTCGGGCTTTGAGCCGAGCGTTTCTCTACTTCTGGGTGTCGAGGGGGTCCCAGACGGTCTCACGCTATCAATTTTCACAAGAAACTACACGCGGTCACAATCCGCCATACCGCGTGGGCGTCTAATGTCGAGGCTGAGAATACTGAGTTTCACGGTGAAAAGGATGACCACCTACCTCGCAGCCACCCAGCTAATTCCACCTTCAGGTGGGGGCAATTCGGGTGGTTCTTCCACTCTTCGGCGCAGGTTATTATAAGGTTTTGGTTCCCTACCTAGATTCAAGTAGGCCGGACTGACCCTCGTGTTACTATGCACGGCCGTGTTGTAGGCGAACCTAAAATCCTTAAGGTATACTTCCCACTGCCGATGGTCCTGAGCTACGTATGCGGAGATTATTGTTTTGAGAACTCGATTCACTGGTTCCACAGGGTCCGCCTGTGGATGGTACACCGGAGTAAACGAGTGTCGAATTCCGTAGGTCTCTGTCAACCCTTGAAACGCTTGGTTGACGTATTCTGTTCTGTTGTCCGACATGAGCACTTTCGGTGCCCCTCATCGGTTCAGAATATGGTTCTCAAAAGCTTTGTTAATGGTCTCGGCATTAGCTCTTCTCATGGGCGACATTTCAACCCATTTAGTATACAGGTCTTCGAATACCACCGAGTATTCGAATCCTAGTGCTGTCTTTGGCTAAGGACCCATCACGTCGGTGGCCACTACGGTTCAAGGCTGCTGTACTACCCTGCGACTCATTCGGCCCGCTGTAGGTCTTTGATCAGCCTCTATTCAGTGGCAGGTGTCGCAAGAACGTACCCACAGAGAAATGTCGCGATACATGCCTGGCCAGTAATACTGAACCGAAGCTCTCCGGTACGTCTTGTCAATGCCATGATGTGCGGCTTGTGGAACTTTGTGCCCCTCGACGAAGACTTCTTGTCTTCTCTCGGCTGGTACTACCAACTTCCACGCCTCTAGGTCTTCAATTACCGGGTCAATCAACGGATTTGGACGGTACTTATACAACATTCCGTCAACGATTTTCCACCCATGGAATTTTCTTAGGGTTTCTTCCACCTCGCGCAATCGTCTACGATACCACTCGTCCTCCACCGGGTCCTTGGCAGCTATGGGGATTGCTACTTCCTCCTCATATATCCGAGAAAGAGCGTCAGGCACGTGGTGCAGCGATCCTTTCCGGTGTACGACCTCAAAATCATATTCGAGGAGAACAAGAGCCCATCGCGCCAATCGACCGGTCCGCGTCCGACATCATCCTACTCGCAAAAGCGATCACTCTCTCAATGCCGTCTTGCATCTGCGTTAAGACTGCTCCGAAACAAAAATCGCTCGCGACGGTCTGGAGCACGAATGGGGCTTCGAAGTGGGAATATGTCAAAATCGGTGCTGTCGCAACTTATTTTTTAAGCTTAGCGAACGCGCTTTCCTGTTCGGTCCCCCATTCCCATGGGACGTTTGTTCTAAGTAGTTTGTTAAGTGATTCTTCGTCAGTCGCAAAGTCGGGTATAAAAGGACGGTACCACGACGCCATTCCCAAGAACCGTCTCAGTTGCATTATTGTCCTTGGGGCTGGGCAGGAGTCAGTCTCCCGAATTCACATTTCGTTGGGTTTATTGCCAGTCCAGCACCCTGCAAGCGGTCCGGATTTCCCTCCAACGATTTTGCTGAGTTCTTGCGGTCCCGTGGGTCCCTACCATTACGTCTATTGGGTCCCTCGGACTTGGACTTGTTCTTGGTTTCGTCTCTACCCAAGTTCGCAGTTGATCTCCGTTTGTCGTTTCCTATTGTCGCTATTAGGGCTTTAATCAATTGCGTTAACACCGACGAGTTTTATGTGGGTTCGCTATCAGCTAATGTAGGGGTGATAGAGGCCACAGAACTATTCTTTTTGGACGGTGGGCCGTACCCCTTATACGCATATTCTGGGATGAGGGACTTGTCGGGGGACGGAGGGCCTATATCCTCACCTATCGTGAATATTACGCGCTCATATGCCGCCGCTGGGACCGCCAGGTCGTTATAGTCAGTAAATACGTAACGCCTGATGGCTATCCTAAAGTCGGATTGAGGTTCGCGTATACTCTGTTCATTTATACCTCGAGATCCATTGGCCTGGTCGAGAGCTGATAGAGCCCATACGTACAGGTTGAGTAGTCTGCCACCAGTTCCTCTTGGCCTTGCTTGCGTGAGAGAATTTGCTCTTCTCACCTTTCCTGGTAGAAAGCATCCCCAAAGCGGGCTTGAAACTGCCATGCCGCTTACACTGGTCACATTTGTTCCATCTTAATCTGTTCTGACGGAACCAGTGCTACGCAATGTCCTTTAGAAGGAAGGGCATCGCGACTAACAACTCCTCGTCCGTGAGGAAAAAGGCGGCTCTGGCCTCTTCGACCCTCCACAAGAGTCCACACTTGAGCCATTCTGTCCGTTGGAACTGACCTTCCACCCTTCTACGATTCTTGTCACGTCTCTTGGTTTACTGAGGGGTCGGGTGGGGCCTCGCCCCCAACCCTGAGCGTACCCGTGACTCGTAGTGGCTTCTGGCTCGAATTCCCGCGGAGCTCTTCGCTCTTCGTATTGGTTCCTCCAGTCTTGCGCAGGATTAGAACTCGCTCTTTGGTATTGTCGCGCGGGCTCATGCCCTCCATACACTGTGACATACGGATCTGCCCCTAGTTCCCTCCAACCGCCCTTCTTCGGCCTCCCCCTTCCTCGCTAGGTCGGATTCGTGTGAGGGAAGAGACTCGACGCTGGGTATTGATGGGTGGTCCGATCCATTCGGGGCCCCTCACGTTCCCATAGCCTGTGTTCGCGGTGGTCAATCGGAGCGAATTCTCTCGGGTGGGGCTCCGGATAATTCTCTGGGTACCGATATCCCTATGGTTCTGTGGTCCGGCCCCAGTCTTCGGACTCGCGATGCTGTGTCTTAATGTTCAGTGAAACATCGCGGTTCTGACTGTACCAATCGCTTTGTGGGCGTGTGCCCCTAATGATCGCGGTAGTAAAAATAGGCTGTGATGTGGTTACTAAGGGACCACACGTTAGTGCACTCACTGTCGGTGGGTAATATGCCGTTTGATTGGTTGGTCCACTTTCCTAGGGTGTCGTCACACTACGGCTTAGTGGCACCGTGGCTTGGTATTCCCAGTCTCCTATCGGCCGGCCCTGAGCCGTTCCGGGGCGCATAGATCTCCTATTTGCCCCTTCATATTGTTGGGGGACAGCGCTCCCTCAGTGAACCAGATGCGCAAAATGTGCGGATGCGCCTAGTCGTTCGTCTACCGCACTGACCCTAGTCGTGGGTCCGCGGGGCCAAGTGTTCACGTCCGCGAAACGATTATCTTCAACTCGGTTGGTTCTCACGCTTCCGCACACCGACGTTGTTCCCTGAGTAGGTGGCGCCATGGCCCCCTCACCAGGGTTGGTCAGTTACGCGTAACTCGAGTATTTTCTACGTATAATACGTTTTTGACGTAATATACGTCGAAAACAGTAGAAAACCGTAGAAAGCTCTTGTAAGTTACGTTTTCAAGATGGCCGACTTGTAAAATCAGTGTTGACATGTACATAACCTAACTTTTGAAATATAATAATTATTAATAATTCTGTTGAATGCGTTATAGTAATTGCAAATAATAATTCTGCCTGGGCTGGACAAAAATACCCAACATCATAATGCAATCCCATGGAAGGATTTGTTTTTTGAGCGGAAGAAGGAAGGACAGAAAACTTTCACAAAGTGTCTTCTGTGATAAGATATTAAAAAATACTAGCCTGAAATGTCTAGAAAGCCACAGCTATGTAAATAATTGTTGATTCTTTCGATAATAATTATTATGGATCATATTGAATAATATATATGTCATTCAGCAGGGTCTCCCTAATTATAACCTCAAACTGCTTAAACATTTATTCAAATGCAAGGAATTTTTCAACATTGGCATTTGGCGCGAGATTCACGAGTGAACATGGCGTCACGACCCACAAGAAAAATAGGTTATGAGAAACATTTTTCGATATGGACGTTTGCGCACTGAAAGTTTGAATTCGGACGTAATATATGTCAAATTACGTAGAAAACTAAAGAGATAATATACGTGGTAATATACGCGTAGAAAACAACGTATAATACGTGGAGTATTATACGTTACCAACCCTGCCCCTCACCCCCTCCACATGTCTCTGCTGAGACATGTGGTGCCGGGTACCCTCCAGTGGACCCGCTATGTTTTCTTCGTTCCTCAGATTCTGTGGTACCTGCCCCTGGTCGTCATTGTCCTCTGGGCCATTACTGCGCCCAGATTGGCCTTAGATTGCCTATTCGTGCCCTCGGTTGTCCCTTGAGACGCGGCTCCGGCGGTAGCCGGTGTTTCGCTATCTGTCGTAGTTATTTGGAGTTCCGCGTCTTCCCGGTCGTCCATTCGCGCTGCCCCCTCTTCCACAGGGACGTAGGGGTCCATTGCTCTAGGTAAAGTCAAAGCCGCTCAGCAAAGAAAAACTAAAATACCCTGAACATTTCTGGGACGGGTTCGGACTTTGCGTATCTTCCCAAGGCGCTCGTGCAAGCAGCAAAAGCATAACGAAGGAAAATAATATCAATGTCTATTTTCGTCGTTTCTGTCACCCTATATACATTCTAATTCCACCTTCTCTCTCACTCCACTGTTCGTGTCACCTAGTGACAGCCCTCTATGTTGGGCGCCATTTTATAACATGGTTTTCCAAGTTCTTCGTGTTCATCACTGTTAACCACCACCTGGCCGGAGGTGGCCCAGAGAGGGAACCGAGTTATAATATGGCTAACCACTTACCTGCCATGTCAGTCGCGACACAATCACCGGAATTGACCGAGTTCGTGGGTCACACTCTTTCAACCCACGAACGACCCACGAAGCCCGTTGATTTTTTTTCAAAGGCGCCAGATGGGGATAACCCTATCCGAGCCCCGTTCCTATTTATGCACGAGAGAGGGAGTGGGAACTTCGGAGCGAGAGAGAAATCAGTTTCATGCGTCACACTTCGAATTAGTTCATGGAACATGAAGTTTTCTTAACCCTATGCCAGGAGCGGGTGCTAATCTGAAAAACTGCACCAACTCGCAGCGAAATCGCGGTAAAATTTCAGCTGTAACCGCGTCTCACGACCGTGAGATAGGTGGTTACAGTCTGCGTCGAATTCAATACGATAATCCGGCAAAAGTCTCGTGCACCCTGAGGACATGGAGAGACCCAAGGACGACCGCCTTCTGCATTTTCACCGCAAGTGTCTCAGCATTTTTTTGACACGCAGGGATGCTTTTCAGGCTATTAAGTAGTGAAACCTTGGCATCTCCAAGAGCGCCAATGAGCAAGACGATTAACTTAATAGAATATTCCGGTTATAACCGTCGCAACTCCCTTATAACGTCTTTATACCTCTCTTTCTTTTCTTTCTCCTTGGCTGTGACGTTTTTGTCAGCTGGTGCCGAAAATTCCATAAGGAACATGGTTCGTTTGACGAAGCCAAGGAGAACTATGTCAGGCCTCGAGTGCGCAACTGAAACAATTGTCGAGAATATGAAGTTCTAGTATATACGGCACTTCTCATTTTCGACCATTGACTCTATTTCTCTAGAAGCGTTTAGCGGAGAGGTATTTGGGCTAATGTCGTAAGAGTGACAGAGATGGTAATAAAGCACTCTTATTGCCGCATTGTGCCTTTGGATGTAGTTCGTTCCCGGATGAGTTGGACAACTAGATAGTATGTGTCCTATATGCTCGGGGTGTGCATGACACGCTCTGCAGCTATCATCGGGAATATCTTGGCTCAAAATCTGGCGACGGTATGCTAGAGTGGAAATGACACCGTCTTGACATGCCAAAATGAAACCTTCCGTGCCCGACTTCAATCCGGGTGATTTAAGGAAAGCATACGTTAGCTCATACGACATCGACTGATCTTCCACATTTCTGTGAAAGATGCCCTGCAGTTTCTTGTTAAGAAGCTATTCGCGGAAGTTTTTCTCCTGTGCTTTCTTAATCCAGGCCTTCAGGAGTGATTATTCGAGATGGATAAGATTTAATGCATTTTGCTCACCCCTGATGTTCAAGTCAAGGCCGAGTGTTTCAGCAGCCTCCTCCGCTGCTTTGTACAGAAACGCTACTTTGCCCACTTCTTCGTGTTTCCTGACCATTTTGAGAAGAGGGTCTTGTCCATTTGCGACTATATGTGCTGCACCTAGAATAATCCTGCCGTGAAGACATTCAAGATTCAGTATTCCACGACCACATTGACGGCGTGAGATGTAAATTCGCGGAACAGAAGACTTAAGGTGCATACTTTTGCTGATGTGCATAACCTTTCGGGACCCGATATCGAACGATCTGAGCTCGTCCTTCGTCCATGGAACCAGTCCAAATGAATAGAGTACTACCGGGACGGCAAGCATGTTCGTCGCAGATACTTTTTTCCTCGCCGACAGTTCGGAAGACCATATCCGTCGGATGAGACGTTTGTATGTGCATCGGACAATATCCTTTATAGATGTCATGTCCTGAATGCGGCTCTGTGGCAAGCCCAGGTTTTGCATAGGTCTCTCCAGCGCCAAGGTGTCATATACCGCTTCTGTCGACGAGCTCAGGATCTTCGGGAATGCCATTAAGTTTTCCTTTCTTCAAATCAACCTTGGCGCATTTCTCTAACCTGAACTATATTCCAATCTCTTGAGTGTACTCTTTGACAATGTCTAGAGCTAGATGTAGTTTCTCTTTATATTTAGCATAGATCTTGAGATCATCCATGTAAAATATATGAGGGACCTTATGCTTTCGGGTTCCAGGTTTACCGCAGAGGTACCCTTCGGAATGACGAAGTACGAGAGATAGTGGCAATAATGTGAGGCAAAAGAGAGGGCTCATGGTGTCGCCCTGGAACACACCTCTCTGAAAGGTGACACTGTTAGTGATCACACGATGTTTTCCAAACGAGATAGTAAATCTGGTTTTCCATAGCGGCATTAATCTCTCTATGCACTTCACGATGTGTGGATGAACCTTTAGGCTTTCCAACAGACAGATGATAAGTCTATGGGAGGTTGAATCGAAAGCTTTCCGGTAATCAATCCAGGTCATCGATAGAAGTCGCTGATAGGATGCTGCGTCTTTACAGACACATCTATCGATGAGCAAGTTCCTCCGACATCCTGCTACGCCTTTCTTTGAGCCACGTTGTTCATACATCTCTCGCAACACAGGTCCAATTGTCCGAACAATCCTATCATTTAGGATAGCTGTGAAGATCTTATACAGTGTGTTCAGACAAGTTATTGGCCTGTAATTCTTAGGGTCAGCTAAGTTGCCTGTCGTCGGCAGAAGCACTGTGCGCGCTTCCACCAACCACTCCGGAATAGCCTCTGCCGACTTTAGATATGAGATGAAAATGGGGGCGAGATGCTGGTGGGTTGAAGGAAACTTCTTCTAGCAGAAGGTCTTGATACCATCTGGTCCCGGAGCGGAATAGTTTTTCATGCCTCTTAATATGTTTTTCACCTCCTCAGTAGTGATAGGTGTGCTAGGGAAAAGGGTTCGTCCATTCTTGTAGAGCCCCGCATGCAAGGATAAGGCTGCATACTCTGAGAGGTCGCCCGGTATCCCAGAGTCACCGTTTGAGACACCTCACCCAGGTGCCATTCAGCTGTCGGCACAGTTGTTAGCGAACAGGTTTAGAAACAATAAATTTAAATTAAAAATTCAAAGATTTTTCGGGTTTCAATCGTG
>CAKNYM010046051.1:25387-55468 GCA_932195095.1 Andricus curvator
TAAATTTATTATAATGGATCATCGTGAAAGTCTTAAATCTATTATTAGGTTTAGAAACAATTGGGCATGTACTCACATCATAAGACGGATTCAGACTGAATGGGCGTTTTATTTTAATAAGTATGGAATTATTCGGAATTATGCAACATGAGTGCTGTTGGCACATCGTGGGTGTGGTGAGCCCACACTTGTAGTTATTTATAACTACAAGAAAAACCTAGAAACACTACCCGAATCGGGTAGTGTCACGCCTACCCTGAAAGGGAAATGGTTTAATGGTATACATGCGGAATCAGTTGGAATGAGCTCGCGTTATTTCTCGGATTCAGACAGAATGGACATTGTATTCTGCTGAATGCGGAATCAAATGGAGTGAATTCGGAATAGCACGGACGAAATCGGAATGAACTCGCGCCATTTAACGGATTCAAACGGAATGAGAATTTTATTCCGATCGATGCGGAATCATTCGGATCGAGTGCTGAGTGGCACGCAATCATTCGGAATGAACTCGCGTCATTGGACGGATTCAAACGTAATGAACATTTCATTCCGATCGATGCGGAGTCATTCGGACTGAGTGCTGAATGGCACGAAATCATTCGGAATGAACTCGCTTCATTTAACGGATTCAAACGTAATGAGAATTGCATTCCGATCGATACGGAATCATTCGGACTGAGTGCTGAATGGCAAGGAATCATTCGGAATGAATTTGCGCCTTGTCACGGAGTCAGGCAGAATGGAGTTTTCATTTTGATATGTGCGGAATCATTCGAACTGAAGTGGGAATGGCACGGAGTCATTCGAAATGAGCTCGCGTCAAGTGATGGATTCATACGAAATGAAAATTTTCGCTACGGAATCATTCGGACTGTGAGTGGAACAAACGTGTTCATTCGGAATGAGCTACCGTATTGCTCTGGATTCAGACGTAATGAAAATTTTATTCAGAATGGTGAGGAGTCATTCTGATTGAAGCACGAATTTAGTCAATGCCATTCGGAATAATATTTCGGTATCAGGTGGATTCAGATGGAATGAAAATTCCTTTCAGATTTGCGCGGACTCATTCGGAATGAACCTGAGACACCAATTCGGACTGAAAAAGAATCAGTCGTAATCGGACGGAATCATTCGGACTAGATTTAGCTTTCAACCAGAATGTCGGAATCAGTCGGAAACAGATTTCGCATTCGTTCGTAATCGATCAACGGTTCACGTGCGCAGGTAAGAGACTGCCAACTGTGCACGTGCACAGATGGTACACTCCCAACTGTGCACGTCTGACTTTGCGAGGGTTACAACTGTGCACGTCGAGGGCCGGTGGTGCAACTGTGCACGTTGTTGACCACTGGCACAACTGTGCACGTGCACAGATAGGACACTCCCAATTGTGCACGTCGACATTTAGATGTGCAGAGATGGTACTCAACTAACGTTTTATGTGCACAGATGGAACACTCGCAACTGTGCACGTCTCAATTAATATGATCAGCTTGTCAACGCACAAGTCCACGTGCACAGATGGAATACTCTTAACTGTGCACGTGCACAGTTGGATGTGTTCCATCTGTGCGCGTAAAACGTTAGTTGAGTACCATCTGTGCACATCAAAATGTCGACGTGCACAATTGGGAGATTCCCATCTGTGCGCGTGCACATTTGTGCCAGTGGCCAAAAACTTGTACAGTTGTACCACCGGCCCACGACGTTCACAGTTGGGCAAGTGCACAGTTGCTCCGTGTACAGTTGTACCCCTCGCAAGTTGCGACGTGCGCAGTTGGGAGTCTTCCATATGTGCACGTGCACAGTTGGGAGTATCCCATCTGTACACGTGGACTTGCAACTTTAAAATCTGATCGTATTATTTGAGACGTGCACAGTTGGGAGGGTGCCATCTGTGCACGTCGAAATTTAGACGTGCACAGATGGTACCCTAGCAACAGTTAACGTGCACAGATGGGAGACTCCCAACTGTGCACGTAGAAATCTAGACGTGCACAGATGGCCGGTTTACAGTTGTGCCTGTGGCCAACAACGTGCACATTTGTACCAGTGGCCACCGACGTGCACAGATGGGCTCGTGCACAGTTGCTCCATGCAAGTTGTACCCTTCCCCGTTCACGTTACAATCATCGGAACGGCGGCCTGAGATATCCTGTCTCAACCGTAGACATCATATGATCCAGCTGACTTCAAAACGAGCAGACCTAGTGAAGAAGCACCCAGCAGCCACCTGCCTAGTGATAACGCACTATTCTGTGGCGAAAGTATCGAAGTCAATTCGAAACAATCCGAAAAAAGTTCTAGTTTTCGTTTGACCCAAATCTTTAGAAATTAATCCGAATCAATCCGGTTCAATCTGAACTCCAAAACGATCCAATCGGAATTGGATTCATTCGGATTGAAAATCGTTTTAGGTCAATCCGAGTTCGGATTGAAAATTTGGTTCGGATTTATTCGGATTGGAAGCTCGGATTGAAACGGATTGAGTTTGATTAATTTTTGACCGATTTGCATCGAAAGAAATGTAGAAATTTTTTCAGATTGGTTCGGATACAGATTCCACAATGATTCGTATGACTTCGAATTGGTTCGGAAAGAATTCCTATCCGATACTTTCGCCAGGGTTGTTAACGTCTCCTGGATTAGCATAATCGAAACGACCACGAGGGAAATTATGTCTTACTCTCGTGGACATGAGGATGTAGCTGACTCCAAAAAGTGTGCACCCAGTACCGCCCTGCCGATCAAACGGCAATGGGCTGCCAGTGCCGTTTTAGTGACTGTTTGTCTGCTGATTTAAGCACCTAAACAGCACCCAGAGAGATGCGACGGTCGTATAATGGTCTTATTGTATCCGTCACGTATCGGGCGGGCTGAGTGATTTACTAGTAGTAGTTGTCCGCCACCAAACCGAACCCCTTTTTAAAATTTTCTTCAAATTATTAATAATTTATTTATAAATTTTCTCATTATATGTATTTTATAATTATAAATTTTACACTAGTGTACTATTCTGGAGTTGAATCCAAAAATGTTGTTTGATTGGCGTATTTCATTCCGTTCACGAGATATATTATATTAATTCCAATTTTAAACTTCTAAAAAAAAGATAGATATCTGATATTATCGAAACAGGTAGATTGTGAATTTCTAATTTCACAGCGGTAATTTCAAAATTTTACAAATTTCAATTTTTAACTTCAATCCCTTTCAGCTGGTCTACTTGGTAGCCTAGTCGCATGTATAGAGGGAACGTCTGTCGGCATTTAAAACTGGAACTTGAGTAGCTTTAAACGAGCAGCACTGAAATGGCACCGGGTAGTACCGTTCAATCGGTAGGGTGAGGAAGCACCAAGCCACAACCTGCCTCGTTATACGCGAGTAGCGTCTACGTCCAAGTTACAATTATCGGAACGGCGGTCTACTATTATCCCAATATTGAGCTGCGGTCTGAAACATGTTTTACACCAACACTAGTTTGAAAGACCTTGAAAATGCACTTGCTGCCAAACAGGGGTTGAAAAAGAAGACGGCAAAACGCAGATCAAAGGAAGCAATGAAATAGAAAAGGATAGGCTAAAAGAAGGCGAGAGGAAAATGCTGGATGAAGAAATAAAGAAGCTAACAGATCAGCTTAAGGGACACCACGATTCTCACAGTGAAAGGTAATGAGAAGAAGAAAGCAAATGAAGAGAAGAAGACGATATATGATAAAAGAAATAAACTCTATGAACAAAAGAAAAAGATATCCGACGAGTCAAACGAGGAAAAAAAATCACATACGCAGAAAAGTAGAAGGAAAACGAGGATTCATGGAAGAAGTACTTCGATTTTTTGCAAATAGAGAGAGAGAGAAAGGTAAGAAAAAGGGCCGTTTCTCTGGAACTATATCCACAAACAGCAGCGATGCCTCTGAGATTTTTCACAATCCTCCTCGTGCCCAGAAGAGTAAAACCCGAGCAGCACCACCGGTTTGGGCGACATACAAAACGTTTCGGGGTTTTGATCCAGGTAAAAAAGCAATGGCTAAATCGTTAAACGAACTGGTAATCCAATGCCCACCAAGGATGACAAAACCAAGGACAACCCCTTTTACGTCAATTTCAAAACAGTAACGAAGTATCGACTGGGTAATTTTTTCTTCAAACAGCTGTTGTGCGAAAAGAGATGCGTGGTTCGACTCAAGTGGGAAAAATATATGTATACACAGCGAGAAATAGACGAGCTGGTAAACTACAAAATTGGCGATGTCAAGAAGGCACCTTGTTTCGTAGTGCTTGGAGAGGTCAACAGGGTACAGGGACACGTGGCTACTCCAGTTCGGCCAATGGAAAAGCATCTCGTCGAGCGTGCAAGAGTTCACGGGCCTGGAAAACTAAAAGTTGTGCGTGTTACTGAACACTCAAATGTGCAGTAAGTGTGTTTAGCAGTACAGTATCGTCTTACAAAACCGCTATCGGTAGGTCTTTTGCTCAAAATGTCGTACTACGTGAGAGCGAGGCATTAACGCTGGAAGAAAAATCCTCAACAATGGAGTAATCACGGAGGTAATACTGAAGGAGACGGACATTCCCATTTCCGACAATTTTAACGCACTGAAATCATTGTCTCTGGGTCCAAGTTTATGTATATAACAAAAATGAAACAATACATCATCCGAACCATTTTAGTTAGCTTTCAGTTTGAAGTTAGTAGAATAAAGAAGCGAAAATATAGTGTTTGTGACATCATATTAGAGCTTAAAGATGTAAATAAGTAGAAATGTGTTGATTACTGGTCAGTTTTTAATAGTTTAAAACTGAAAGACTCTCAGTATAATTTGACGTTTCGACTGTTCAGTAATCAACACATTTCTACTTATTGACATCTTTAACCTTATATTTGGACCCTGGTCAACAACATACCATCTTATATATCATATTAGAGCGTCTAATAAAGGATCCCGAATTAAAAGGTGTATCCAGTTTTTACGTAAAACTTTTACTTCCCTGCTTAAAATGTCAGATAAAAACCATTTAGAAACCAGATAGGGACCGGATAGAAACCCATTTGCTTTCTAACCGTCTCTGACCGGTTCTTAACTGGTCTCAATTTCAATATCTTGAATGAAACCGGATCCTCACCGGTCCTTATATGGGAAATGGTAACAGAAAATAAGTTTTGAAAATCTTCTAACCGGGTTCGACCCGGAATTTGTGAATAGAAATTAAATATTGTCAAAGACTGAAGTTAGTTTCTAACTGGTCTTTAAACGGTTCATAAAAGGCACTTGATACTGGTGTGTCTTTTAACCGGTCCTAAACGGATTCTATCCGGCGATCGAAAAGAGAAATTAAATATTGTCAGACCAAAGTTAGCTTCTAACCGGTTCCTTAAAGGCACTTAACACTGGTATGTGTTCTAACCGGTCCTAACCGTGTTCTATCCGGCCATCGAAAAGAAGAATGAAATATTGTCAGACCAAAGTTAGCTTCTTACTGGTCTCTAAACGGTCCCTAAAAGGCACTTGACACTGGTGTGTGTTCTAACCGGTCCTAACCGGCCATCGAAAAGAGAAATTAAATATTGTCAAAGACTAAAGTTAGCTTCTTACTGGTCTCTAACCGTATCTTAAAAGTCACTTGACACTGGTATGTGTTCTAACCGGTAATAACCGGGTTCTACCCGGAATTTGGGAACATAAATAAAATATTGGCGATCGAAAACCGGAAATAAAATACAGATAGTGTTTTGAACACTAAAAGAACGACTGAACAATTCTGGTAGGAAGACATTCATGTTTAGGTCAAATCATTAAAAACACAGCACTTTCAATTAACAAAATATGACGCCGGAAAGCGCGGTCTTTATTGATAACAAATTTAAACTTTACAATTAAAATAGACAGAACTTGTTGCTTGGCGAACGCGGACTGACGAGACGAGAGAAGAAAATTCGGAAACCGAGCAACAAGACTATGCGTAAGACAGAGAGAGCACGAAAACGATAAGACCGGCTTAGACATAAAGTTTGATGTCATGCAATATGAAAATAAAATATAGGACAAATCGAAGAAATAGAAATGTAAAAGGAACCCGAATAAAATAAAATTAAGAATACAAATTCAAAATTCATAAAACAGTGAACTAATGTCTTATTCACAACAGATAGACCGGTTAGGGCCGGTTAAGAACCCAATAGGAATATTATGCGGACCCAGTTACAAACCGGTTAGGTGACGGTTACAACCCGAGGACGAAATTCGTATAGGGACCGGTAAACAACCGGTTAGGAATCGGGTACAAATATTACAAGATGCCGGATAGAAACCGGTTACAACCCGGGGACAATATCCGGTTATGAACCGGGTAGGAATATTATAAGGGCCCACTTACAAACCAATTAGGTTACGGTTACAATCCGGGGATGAAATTAGGATAGGGGCCGTTTAAGAATCGGTTAGGAATCGTGTACAAATATTCAAGTATACCGGATTGACACCGGTTACAACCCGGGGACAAAATCCGGTTAGAGGCTGGTTATGGCCAGTTAGAACCCACTTATAACTGGGTTCTATCCAACATTTGAAGCAGGGTTAGGACTATGTAAATTGTTATGAATGACTAATTTGAATGATTTTTGTCAAATAAATATTTCATTAATCAATAACAAGATATACTTCATATGATTACTTTCCGTCTAAAAACAATTACAATAAATATAATAACTTATGAAACTATTAAGTTAATTATGAAGTTCGCCGACAGTCTAAAGTGGTCCCTGCCACAGTGACAATCACGAAGTAGTATAAGGAGATCCAACTCTATAAGGATACCCCCCATTTTTCCGTCCCCACTTCCTATAGCATACCCACAGCATACCAGATTAAGTATTGTAGCGCCTCTCATGAGAAAATTTGAAACTGTTGAAAACCAACGGAAAACCCTATGTTATAAAGGTTTTCCGCAAGAGGCGCTAGAATACGTTATCTGAAGTGCTATAGGATGTGGGCACGGAAAAATGGGGGTACAATCTTCCGAAATGGCCCATAGAGTTGGATCTCCTTATAATACTTCGTGGTGACAGCCCTTCCCGGGTGGAGGAATCTTTGCAAAATGCTTGTTTAAAACCTTAAAGTTTATTTAGGGAGTTTTAAGGCGAACCTACAGATTTCGACATTTTTTGTTTACCGCTCCATTAGCCTTAAGTAAGGTTTTTACTCTTTGTAGCAGACGACACTGTTCAAGAGGTTTAAGATGAACTCGAAAACTATAAAACCTTGTCTCTGGTCGTATATTTGTTTGTAGAGTCTTGCAGATCCCTATTTAAAAAAGTCAGGACTTGAACATTTCTCACCACTTTTTTTACGTTTCTCAACAGAAATCGTCAGGATTCATGAGAAAACGTTCAGAAATTGTCAGAGCTTGGGTTCGAAGGATAATCCTTTTATTATGGGTCCAAGAATAGAATGCCATAAATCCTCATTCCTTTTGTATTTCCCAGGTTATTTATATTATTATAATATATTATATTATTATTATATTATATTGCCAACAGCCATACCACGCTGAAAAACCCAGTTCTCGTCAGATCACTGAAGTTAAGCAGCGTTGGGCGCGGTTAGTACTTGGATGGGTGACCATTCGAGAATACTGAGTGCTGTTGGCACATCGTGGGTGTGGTGAGCCCACACTTGTAGTTATTTACTACAAGAAACTATCCACCTAGAAACACTACCCGAATCGGGTAGTGTCACGCCTACCCTGAAAGGGAAATGGCTTAATGGTATTTATATTATTCATTTATTTATGCGTATTATCTTTTTACTTATATTTAACATTGAAAAAATTTATTTTTAATTTTTAATCCTTTTCGGTTGGCCTACCTGCGATCCTAGCCGGTGAGCTACTTGATAGGATGTGAATTAAAATATCCTCAGAAATAGTCAGACTCGTCAGGAATGGCCAGGATGTTCAGAAATCGTCAGAACTTTTGACCATTTGTGACAATTCCTGACTTTTTTAAGAAGGGATAACAACAGAATAACTCTCCATTATATACTACACTCTCCTTCTGAGTAGAGTTACCAGATGGGTCGGGCGAAGAACCAGGACACTCAAATATTTTTCATGTAAATCCTAAAAATATATGGCGAATGGTGTTAAGTGTTACAACTAATTAATCAATAAGTATACCATTAGTATACCATTAAGCCATTTCCCTTTCAGGGTAGGAGTGACACTACCCGATTCGGGTAGTGTTTCTAGGTGGATAGTTTCTTGTAGTAAATAACTACAAGTGTGGACTCACCACACCCACGACGGGCCATAAGCACGCAGTATTCTCGAATGGCCACCCATTCAAGTACGAACCGCGCCCAACGCTGCTTAACTTCAGTGATCGGACGAGAAATACTTAATCAACAATACGCGTTTCTATAGAGTCGCGTTCACTATTATTCTCAGACATACAACTGCTATTGTAGAAAAACAAAATATTTGCTGCCAAAAACATTGGTTTCGTTAAAACCAGGACATTTTGCGTGTTTCAAAGAAAAAAACAGGACACCAGGACAGACAAGGCTAAAAAAGGACATGTCCCGGAAAACCAGGACGTAATTTCCAAATATAATTTGTATTCTAACTAATTTAAAACAAACTTGGTACGTCACAAACATTAGTCAATAGTAAATCGTTATTTTCTAAAACCACGTAACCTTTATATACGTAACATTTAAATTAAATAAATTTTCCACTGTTTCCCTCGTATATCTCGATACAAACTACGAGTACATACAAAGTACATACGGCTTCCGAATTTAGTCACCTCAAACAAACAAAAATAAATAACTATTCTCTCTAGAAGTCTCACAAATCGGCAGGACCCTCGATCCTCTATTGTTCTCTATTTTTAAATATTAACAGAAATAAGAATTCTTGTAACGAGGTTTTGTACCTCTATCGGAGTTGATGCGGCTAAAAATAATAATTCTCATTAATGCGTCATGATGTATTCACTATGTATTTGTAACAAAACAGCGAATATTCAGCAATGTTTGAGCATGAAAATAGTCTTGGTATGTATTTTAAATAGTACTGCAAACCGCAGCGAAAAATGAAAATAGACACAGGTGAGCGACAAATCTTAAAATCTTCTTTAAAATCATATAAAATACTTACGATTTGTACATTTTTAACAATATAAATTGGAATATTCTACCTAACTTTTAACATACTTTAACAGAAATTGGTCACGTTTAGAGCGTCATTCGGAGATACCTATTGTTATCGTTTTACTTATGGCAGATCTGCCAAAATTTTCTTTGATTACTAAATTATTTACAGGATATCGATTATGTCACACACGAACTTTTTTGCAAAAAATGCATGAAAATTGCAAGTCTTGACGCGGATAGTGAGGTTCAGTGACGAAGTTTCAAGTGGGGACCAGGGGCGAAGCGCCATCCGGGAGGTTTTGAAAAAAAAAATCAAAACCAGCTGATGAATCAAATAACTGCAAAAATAATAATAAAATTAGTTTTTAAATCAGGTTATAAACATATTATACACAGAGATATATTTGTCCAACGATTTTGGAGGGAACAGTTTTTCGGTAACTGCTTTAGCTGCAGCGCGAATTTTTCGCGGAGTAACCGGCAACTTTTTTTCCGAATTAGTATTCATATTTAAGTCGACAATAAATAATACTGGTCGGATGCTTGACTGCTTGTCAAGAGCGTCATGAAAACATATGTGGTCGGCTACTTTGTACGGCTACGCTGCGTAATGGCGCCACATGCCGTGTGAATATTAATTCCCAAACTAACTCAAGGCAAGCGCTCGTAAATGGTGCCAGGGCGGGAATATTCCGGCATGCAAAACAGTGTGGGAATGCTACATTTCCGCATGCTAATCTCACAGTAGAGGAATCTGGAAATTCGCGCATGTTGCAAAGATATATTTTTTTTTTAGTTTGGAGAATATCGCCTTGTCATACATCGCTGTATATATCATTGAAGTAAAGCTCTGTTCTACTCATGCTGCTTGCTACATAATGCGTTGTTTTACACTTTGAATATAAAAAAATTGATGTACATCTTCAGGAAATTCATTTTATTAAACTTTCCAAAACGGAAAGCGGATGTTCGAAAAGGTTAAGTTCTTCTAATAAGTCAAATAGGAAAAAAAGAATTAGAGCAGATGAAAAATCTTCAAATTTTAACAAACTGTGTCAAATATGAGAAAAATATTTATTTTTAAATGTTAAATAAAATACCAAAATAAATAAAATAGCGTTTAGTAAATCACTACAGTTGTGTGGAGAAGACTTAAAATAAATCACGAAAACATAATAAAACTAAAAAAGTCAAAGAAAAATTAAGTAGAGTTTAAATTCGTTATTTTAAAATAAAATACTAAAAATCTACGCACACTTTATACAAAAAAAGGAAAATTGAACGCCAATAAGAGCGGTAATTTCTAAAACCTTTTTATCCTATATTTGTCTACGTAAAAAAATTCTTTTAAGGACTTTGAAACCAGGATCCAATGTCAAAATTGAATAGCCTCACTTTACTCCATGAATTATAGAACTAAATCTTTTTTGGATAATTAGGGCATATTCCTGGTTTGAATCAAATCTATATTCGGAGATGAAAATTGGCTAATTTCAATAGTTTTTGTGTAAAACTTTTTTTTTATGCTTGGATTTCATATTTCAAAAAATTTAATGTAAAGGTTAATCCAAATTGTAATTCATTCAGAAATTGAGGAATTCAATGCATTGTAAAATTATTTGCAATTTTCTCCGGCTTTTTTCGAAGTAAAATAAAGGGTGAAAAAATACAATATTTAATATCAGACGAAATTTATGTTCAAGATATTTATGTCGAGAAGGACAATCTTGTGAAAACCTATTTCTAATATGAGGATTTTGTCTCTAGAATAAAATTATTATCCTTGTTGCTTACAAGCTTATGCTACTAGATAGACGATATGATTTTGACTGCGTAATTATGACCTTATCTTTGAACAAAATTTTGGAATATTATAAAATTACAGAAACCCCTTCCTTGTACCCAATTAAAAAAACAAACCAAAACAAAATAACTTCAGTAAAATTCGCTGACTTTTGAATATTAGATTACGCTCATGCGTCAAGCGAAGATAAAACAAAGCTATATGTGAATATTGATAGTAAAATATTGATGTCTGTGATATTATAACATACAGGTTTATGTGACTAAGAAATTATATAATTGGCGAATTTCTAACTTGAATGGATATAAGAGAAACTAAGTTCAATGCGTGGTAGTCCACAAAGGCAAAAGTGATTAGTTATTATGAAATTAGGATAAAAATTTCGGAATTATTGCAGAATTTCTGTTTTTGAGCTTCCTTTAAAATCGTCCAAATGGCGCATAATGCACTGATGTAGAGCACGATTCAATTGTTTACCACATACAATTCTCGTATATGATTGACAATTAAAATATAATCAGAAATTAGCAGCAGGACAGTTAAAATAGAATCTTATACAATTTTCAGAAAACTTTTACCTCTCTTGAACTGTCATAAAACCCTTTTCTTCGTTTCAGTAGATTTTTCTATACACTATTATATCACGGTGCAAAAGTAAAAAAAAAGGCATCTGAGAAACGCATATAACGTTGTCTTTAAAATGCAGATTAAAATTGTGAAGCATGAATCAGGGTGTTTACTAATTTTCGCCCACCAAATTCCCGAATATTTTCCGATTTTGAATATCAAATCTCCTCTTACTAGAAGCACGAATAAAACGCTTTTAACTTACGGTTTTCCTATGTGTAATTGAATGTATTGTGATATCTTATTATATTTAAACAAAATATGTTTTTGGTAATTTATGGTGTCAAGCAAAAATAAATGCAATTAGATTACAATTTCTTCAGACATTTCGGCACACGATGGTGACCCTCTTCAGTTAATTAATCTGACCAAATTTGTACATGTAATATGGGAAATATAATACAATTTCGATGTTTTAACTATCTGCGCAGATTTGGTTAACATGGCAATTGTTATTTTTTACGAGTATAAATTTTCTTAATTATTTCTGGTATTCTCATTGGTAAATAATTTTCAGATATAATTTTTATGTCTTTGCTATTAGCGATTAATTAATGATTAATTATTAAAAGTAATTACAAAAAAAATATTTTCAATCTTTTGTTATGACAGTTTGATATTATAATTACATGTGTACATAATGACCTAGTGAATGAAAAATCCACTTGGTATTTGAAAAAATCCATTTTAAAATTGGGATTTTGTAATAACTCTTCAATAATTCGTCAATAATTATTCGCTAATACCGAAGCAATTAAAAACTATATCTAAATTTTTTGTTCTAAATCTTTAAAAAATCCACATTTTGATTTAAATTTCTTGAAACCTTTCAAAGTATTAAATTATCTTTGAATCTTTTCAAAACTTCGAAATATCTCTTAAGGCCATGTCATACTGCAGACACGAATTAGGATATCGTGTTGAAAATTTGGGAAATTAAATGGAACCCACTAATGAACGTTTGTATAATCCTTCAAGTCTGGAAATCCAAAAACAATTTTCAAAAAACTGTTTGTTTATCTGTAATTCAACAAATTTAAGCGCATCGAAACGTTCATTAGTGCCTTCTATTTAATTTCTCAAATTTTCAACTCAATAATCTCAATTTATATGGACGTGTGTTGTTGCAAAAAATATGTCGAAAACTTATTTTGATGTTAGTATGATTCAAACTCTTTAAAAAATCCACGTTTTGTTTTTTTGTTGAAATCTTTTCAAATGGTAAATTATTTTTCACAACGACGATTTTTCAACAAAATATTTGACTCTTCAGCCAAAAAAAAAAAATTATTTTTCAACCCCTACTTTTAACAAAGTAGTTCAGATTTAACCAAGTAGTTAAATTCTGAGCCAAAAAACATAAATTCTCAAGGAAAAATGTAATAGTCGATATGTAAACCAAAGAAGATTATAAGTTTAAGGCTGAGGATATTCGTACGGCCGGCCATACACATTACACTAAAATTTTGTAATCTTGCAAAATTTTGCTTTAAAATCTTTTAATTGCTTTTTGGAAATTAAAAAAAAAAATAAAAAATCACTTGAAATTTTCCCATGAATAAGAAAAATTGTATTCTCTTGAAAGCTTTGAAAATTCTTAAAACACTTATAAATTTGTGTCAAACTCTTCAAAAAATCCACATTTTGTTTTTTTGTTGAAATCTTTTCAAATGGTAAATTATTTTTCACAACGACGATTTTTCAACAAAATAGTTGACTCTTCAGCCAAAAAAAAAATTATTTTTTAACCACTACTTTTCACAAAGTAGTTCAGCTTTTAACCAAGTAGTTAAATTCTGAACCAAAAAACATAAATTCTCAAGGAAAAATGTAATAGTCGATATTTAAACTAAAAAAGATTATAAGTTTAAGGCTGAGGATATTCGTACGGCCGGCCATACACATTACACTAATACACTAAATACATTAAAAATACACTAAATACACTAAAATGTTGTGATCTTGCAAAATTGCAAAATTTTGCTTTAAAATCTTCTACATTATTTTTCAAAATTAAAAAAAAAACATTTGAAATCTTTCCCTTTTTTTTAAATAAATAAATTTTGTTTAATAAAAAATATTTCTTGAAATAATTCAGTTTTCCTTAAATGTTTTTAAATCCTGTAAAACTAACAAAAATGGCTTAAAATCTCCCAGATTCCTTTTTGACATATTTTGAAATCTTCAAAACTTGAAATAATCATTTAAAATAAAACCTAAATCATTTTTAACTTTCCCAGAAATCTTATTGTTGGTATCGTTAATTTTTTTGTTATCGGTACCAACAGTGTATATACTTCGTACATTAGGATATTCGTATTTTTTGTCCATATTTTAATTTTTCTCATCTCTTTAACGTGTGGAAAAGTTTACAAATTATAGTGTGATAACAAAATGTTAAGAATAGAATTATTTCCCATTATTAAAAAATAATTTACAATTCAGTTTTTCTCTTTTATTGATAATGTTTGGAAACATTTAGAAATAAATTTTATCATAAACTAAAAGTACTTATTTGGAAATTTTGATTTAAAAAATTGATGATGCAGAATATTCAGCCACTAAAAGTCATATTCACGCAGTGTCGCAATAATGTATGCGTGATCTGGCAGCTACAACTATCTAACAAAAGGATAAACATTCAAATGTATGTATTGTTATCACGATTAATAAAAAATATCACATTTTCCAAAACATTAAATGTGATTCCTGGATGGAATTTGTATTCCCAGTTAATTCACGGTTTTATTTTAATTCGTGGCTATTTTCTGGTTTGTCGGTTAGTAGACACCCTGCTGAAATTCTGTTATCAGTTAATAGTAAGCACTACTTAAACCTTTGTTGGTGTGGGTATTTTTACATACGGTAAAAGGTTAAATAAAAGAAATTGGACGATTATTTGCCCTACTTGATCTTTTAAGATTTACATTTTCTACTTCCACTGGTACCCATATTTAGACTAGGATGTTCAAACGACGGCCTGCGTAGCATAATGTTGTGCGCTGCACAGGAGTTCTATTTTGAGACTAGCGCTCTCTTAAAAAAAAGGAACCCTATTCACGACCCGAATTGGGGATCGATCGATTTAATACTAATCCTCTAAGCAGGACTGAAAACAGACTTATTATCTCATTAAAATTGAAACTTATGTCATAAAACAGAAACAAGTAAAGCTCAGCCAAAATAGCATTCAAAATATAAATGCGTCTCGTTTGTTTTAAATCCTGCTTTAAGACTTCGCGAAATAATTCTACATGTACACAAAATATCAGGAAATCAAGATATCTAATGAAAATGTGCCACCGTTTCTTGGTCAACTTTGATTCATGCAAAAATATTTAATTTACTAAAACTCTAGAATTAATTTACAACTGGACTTGATGTAATATACAGTATTCTATGATTAACAAATACTGGGATATTTCCAATTTTTCAAGAAGAATAGGGAAAACCATTTTCAACAGAATTCTTGATTTTTTTGGACAATCACTTTTTCATTGGAAAACACGAAAATGCCGACTACACGCTTAAACGAGTTGCTTTCTATCGACTTTGGCGCGATCTTTGGAGAAACAGAAAAGCACTCGCGTTTAGTTTGTACATTTCCGGACTTTCGCGTAACCTTAATATTATGAACCTGCGCCTTAAATGTATTCAGTCGCTTTTCTCTGTCTTCGGTTCCTCATCTTTAGAGGGGTCTTTCTTGCGATCTTGAATTTTGGAAACAAAAACACCATGCAAATGATTTCTAAACCTATCTTGCAATTTCTGAGGGATCACCATAATCGTAGTGATGACATTCCCCAGGAATAAGACAAGAAACATTAGGCTAAGAATTGGAACATGCCACGTGGCTTCTGGATGAGAAGCTAGTGTATATAAAGTGTAGGCATTATACAGTTGAAAGAAGTAACCGACGAACAAAAAAGGTAAGAGAAAAGATAATCCTCGCCACATCCACGAATGGAAGCCTTCTATTGTGATATCCATGTTGTGCCTTTCACCTAGCGCCTTTAATCGATATAGAACTCCCCGCTGATAGCGAAATTGAAGATACTGGACTACACCTGGAAATAAAAAATTGTTTGTCAATTTGATGTCCAAGAAACAAATGAACAATACCAAATTACCAAGATTTAACAACTTTAAGAAAAGTATGTGCATATATGATTATATGACACTGGCGCTGTTGGTAAATAAAACCACTACTTCTCTCAAGGAAAAGTATTATTATTATAATATTTGCATGCTTAATATGTGACGAAACATTTTGCATTACCCCCTCATGCTCCCGTCACAAATCACAGATCCCCTCCCCCCCCCAGTGCGAGGTAGTTTATGTATATTACCACGTATAATACGTCCCGCGTTTTATACACATATATTTTACGTTTTATCACGTGACCAAAGAAGCAAGAATTTAAAATCCAGTATTCTGAAAATATCCAACTGTCCACAGAAACAGTCAACATTAAACAAATTATTAATTACTTGTTATTATTTATCATTTTTATAAACATATTTTGTAAACAATACATGTATACTGAAGTTTTCTACGCAAAATGTTTCCGTGAGCATCGGATCTTATGTTGAGTAATGGACGTAATGGACTAGAAGTACCTAACCAATATATCTGTATCAGATTGTTTATTATGTTATTAGTTATGAAGGTCATAACAAACAGTTCTCTTATATAAAATTTATCAAATTCCTCTGCATACATAAAACGATTAAATATAGGAAAGAGGTTATGTTATGTGGATAAATGGGTCCACCATCTTTGATATGTATTATACATGGTTTTATAATTTTTTATAAGTATATTACGTCGTTAATGTATTATGTATTTTATACGTAGAAAACTTCGAGTGACGCGTCACAACCCATCTCCGCTGCAGAGTCGATTTAGGCACCTCCTCAAAAAGCTAGTAGGCTCTTTCGTAACCGGAACGAATGATAAGACTGCTTGTAGTAGAATCTATCTAATACAGTATGTATTCTTGTAATGAAAATATATAATTAATATAAAATGCACACAAATGTATATAAATTGTATTTATTAAAATTTTGTTGTGAAATATAAGTTAGTCTTTGAAATTCAATGAAAATAAACTATTATTTATAAAATATGTGTTATAATTTTTTTCTTGTCTGATGTCAAAAGTTATGCAGTTATTATAAATTCTTGTACATTTTATAATAATTATTTGTTTTGACAACAAGAATTGTTTCTAACGCCCATTTTGAATTGCGCGCAAATGCGGCCAATAAGCACACCGTCCTAACGCAAGCGAAGTAGCTCAGGGAGCCCCCATTGACATCACTGATTTCGGTCAGCTGCAATCACGAGTGGATTATAGGAACCATATACGCTGCTGCCAGAGGTGGCGATCCCCTCACCACCAAGCAGTTTTCCCTGAACTTTACGGCAAAAGCCGTTGAGAGGCACAGCTGTTGTCTGCCCTTTATATTCAAATATATTACGTTTAAAATATAATCGTGACAATAGTAAAGATGAGGTTAAAAAATTCACACCGATATTTGTATCAAGCAAGAAGGAGCAAATAGTATATTACACTACAAGGACAGGAAGTTGAACATTGCTGCACTGTGCGCCATGATGCCCGAGGCGAAGTACGTTTACTAATTACATTTTTAATTATTATAAACAATACAACCATGTTCCAGCAGGCAGCCCGTTGCGATGCATGTTTTTGATGCCTGCGCCCGACATTTGCGAGGATGAGCGGAGCGAGTGCTGCTGGTCGGGGGGGGCGGCCCCGCCAGGCATCAAATACACATGAAAAGCCACATAAAAGGCCGTGAAAGACACCTAAAAACACTGATAAATTCCAAGCAAGCAGCTTTGAGGTTATACGTAAAAACAAGAGTGACAGCGGTTAGCGACTCTACTGGCTGGCGGCAGTAGCCTCATGTATCGGTGTCAGTGATGCCAATGTGGGCGCGCTAGTTGGCCGCAGTTGGCGCGAAATTCAAAATGCGTTTTAAAAATAATTCTTGCAATTGAAATCAATCATTATTATACATATACTAAAATTCACACGAATGTATATAAATTGTATTTATTGAAATTTTGTCTGTGAAATCGAAGTTAGTTTTTGGAATTCAATGAAAATAAACTATTACACCAGAGACTCGATAGATGAACAATCTCGGGGGTTGCCTGAAAATGGCCTTGTTCATATAAAGCGTACAGCGAAACGTAAATAGTCAGGGCCGCCTGAACCGTTTCCATAATATTGCGCAATCTACTTGACTGAGTAGTATAGTGCGTGCGTCCCTTCAAAGGCGGAGTGGCAACCGTCTCTCGCCCTGCCCCCTGAGAAACTGTGGGGACCAGCAATTCTAGGAATTCATATAATGCGTTCGATCGCGCGTTCAAATAGCGAGTCTCTGGTTTACTTAGAAAATATATGTGTTATACATTTTTTTCTCAACATGAATCAAAAGTTATACATTTTATATGTATTATTGTGCATTTTATAATAACTATTTATTTTAATAAAAATAATTGTAATTAATAACCATTTTAAACTCCGCGCCAACTGTGGCCAATCAGCGCGCGACCCTAACGCAAGCGCAGTAGCTCAAGGCGCCCACATTGGCATCACTGATCGGTGTGCACACGATACAATTTTTTGCTCCCGCTGTTGCAGAGGGCGTGCGTGTAATCTTACCAATGCACAAATCTTAGGCTTTCTGCCTTAAAATTAATGCCGAAAATACGTACTTTCGACCGACGTATGAAGAAAAAATGTTTTCATAGATAATCAAAACTCAAAATTTCAATTTATTGTTCACACACACACACACAAGCGCGCGCGCAGTGTGTCTGGGATACCTGGCGACCTCTCAGAGTATGCAGCCTTATCCTTGCATGCGGAGCTCTACAAGGAGGACGAACTCTTTTCCTAGCTGCTCGTGGGAACAATAATGACACGGCCAAACTAACAAAAAGTTTCAGATGCGGTTCAAAACGATCTAATGCGCAGAGCACTCGGCAATGGGTCGGCAAACAGTGCCGATCACCCTAGAGTTCTGGGAGCTAAAAATAATTTAGATGAAAACACGATGACGAAGCGACGAAACGCTCACATTGAGTGGGCAAATCGACTCAAGGATGACTTGCTAGACTGCTACAATGCCGGCATTATCCCTGTTGACGGAGGCTTCATGGCGCGTATGCACACTCTGTGGTGCCCAAAACACCCAGAACTGCAGCAGTTTTGTCAATATTTTTTGCGAAATCAAGTTGCCTATCCCTCGAAACTGGATATGAATGCAGAGCTCTTCCCTAACCGCTGCATCAACAAGCCGCAGACAAAGAGGAGGATGCGACATTAAGACTCACCGCAGAAAGCAGGCACCCCTGAGAGAGGATAGCGATTTTAAGACAAGGAGCAACATTAACATCCAGGTTTCTGCTAAGCCCCAAGATCTGGATGAAATGGATGACACCCTTCGTGAGGATATCTCGGAGGAGTCCGACCTCTGGACCATCAATCGTTCAGTTTATAGTCCAGCGAGAGCTTTGGCTGATTCAAATCGAAGGCTAAAACCGACGATGGATGAAAAGACCAAGAGACGCTTGCACGAACTGAACAAGAATATTGGATGGATAAGACAGAATGCGTGCTGTGTTCCGTGTGTGATACTACCATCGCACACTGAAAAGATCAAAACTGCTGACAATCAAGCGATCTTCCTATTTCTGTCAAAAACCCACCAAAGCCCACGAGGTAGAAACTTTTGGAGAGAGTTATAAGAGATCTCGACAAAACTAGAATTGAAGTAAAAAACTAAGAATAGCATCCGCTATTTAATTACTTGTCTGAACACACTGTATAAGATCTTCACAGCTATCCTAAATGATAGGATTGTTCGGACAATCGGACTTGTGTGGC
Source organism: Andricus curvator (assembly GCA_932195095.1). NCBI lineage: Eukaryota > Metazoa > Arthropoda > Insecta > Hymenoptera > Cynipidae > Andricus > Andricus curvator. Next base: position 44,907 of record CAKNYM010046051.1, read on the forward strand.
GAGAAATGTACGAACAACGTGGCTCAAAGAAATGCATAGAAGGATGTCGGGAGAACCTGCTTATCGATAGATGTGTCTGCAAAGACGCAGCAACCCACCAGCGCGTCCTGTCGATGGTCTGGATTGATTACCGGAAAGCATTCGATTCAACCTCTTACATACTTATCACCTGTCTGTTGGAAAGCTTGAAGGTTCATCCACACATAGTGTTCATTCTCACATGTTTAGAGAGATCCTGGGTACCTCTGCGGCGACAAAAATCATCGTGAGCACAAGGTCACTCATGTACTTTATAGGACGACTTGAAGATTTATGGTTCTAGTTCAAAGAAACTTCAGAGTGCTTTAAAGGTGCTTTCAAGGTGATACCATGAGCCCTTTGCTTTTTTGCATCACACTTTTGCCTCTATCTCTCGCACAATGAAATTCTCCTGGATACCTATGTGGCGACACTAATTAGCGCAAGCATAAGGTCACTTATGTATTTTATATGGATGAACTGAAGATCTATGCATCTGGTAGAAGCAAACTTCAAACTGCTATCAATATTGTCAAGAACTACACAGGAGAGATTGGTATGGACTTTGGGTTGGATAAGTGTGCCAAGATTAATCTGAAGCGACGACGAATTACTGGCGTTCCCGGGGACCCTGAGCTTGTGGATATAAGTGTTATTAGACATCTTGCCAATGGCGAGCGCTACACATACCTGGGCGTGCCTCAAAGCCGCATTTAGGAAGTAACATCAGTGAAGGAGTCTTTCCGAAGCAGATACAAGCGTCTCCTTCGACAGATTTGGTCTTCTAATCCGTCGGCGTTGAACAAGGTATCTGCGACTAACATGCTTGCCGTCCCGGTTCTACTCTACTTGTTTGGGATGGTTCAATGGACAAAGAACGAGTTTACGGCCCTTGATATAGCCACGCTTAAGATCGTCCATATGCAGAAGAGTTTGCATATCAATTCGTCCATTCCGCGATTATACATCTCGCGCCGTCAACGTGGGCGCGGAGTTCTGAATCTCCACTGTCTTCATAACCGAATTGTTCTGAGTACAGATTGAAATATTGCAAATGGAAGAGATCCTCTCCTAAAAATGGTCAAGAAAAACGAGATGGTTGGCATAGGAGCGTTCCTTTACAAAGCCGCGGAGCAGGCGGCCAAAACCCTTGGCCTGAATTTTAACATCAGAAGTGAGGAAAGTGCATTACTTCATCGATACGCCTCACTCCTAAGAGCCATCATCAGGGCTTAATTCAGGTACAGAGGGTTTCATTTTCGCATGCCAGGACGATAGGTGCGGAGCATGTAATGCACACGCTGTGTATCTCTACAGATATAAAGCGTCCCAGAGACAGCTTTATTCCCATCTTTGTCGCTGTTACGGTGTTGGCCACGACTCTACTCTGCCGAACGCTCCGAGGGAGATAGAGTCAATTGTCCAAAACGAGAAGTGCCAAATTTTCTGGAACTACGATTTTCGGACAACGGTCTCCATTGCACATTCGAAGCCTGACTTTGTTCTCCAGGACTTCGAGAAACGAACTATATTTGTCATCGACTTCTCGGTTCCGGCCGACTAAAACATCACTGCCAAGGAGAAGGAAAAGAAGGAAAGGTATCAAGACCTTAAAAGGGAGCTGCAGCGACTGCACCCAAAATATTCGGTTAAAATAATTGTCCTGGTTATCGGTGCTGTCGAAGCAGGGAAACTATCACTTGTTCGTAACCTCACAGCCATACCCACGTGCGAAAAACATGTCAAGGCACTTGCGAGATGGATGCAGATAGCTGTCATCCTTGGGTAGCTTTGTCACCTCAAGACACACGAGGGTTTCGCCGGTTTGCCATTGTGATTTCGTCGTGCCCTGCGGTCACCCATCTCACAGTCGTGAGACGTGGCTATATAAGTTTGATTTACCGCGGTTCTACTAGGAATCCGTGGAATTTTCATAGATGGCAGTTACTCTCAATGGGACCCTGCGGTGATTGTTTAACCTTTATATATAAAAGTTTGTCATAATGACAACCGCGGGATTTCGCCGGGAGCGGGTGCTTATCTGAAAAACTGCACCGGCTCCCAGCGAAATCGCGGTAAAATTTCAGCTGTAACCACGTCTCACGACCATGATATAGGTAGTTACAGTCTGCGAAGGATTCAATACGATGATCCGGCAAAAGTCTCGTGCACCCTGAGGACACGGAGCGACCCAAGGACAACCGCCTTCTGCATCTTCCCCGCAAGCGTCTTAGCATTTTGTTGGCACGCGGGGATGCTTTTCAGGCTAATACTCAGTGGAAGCTTGGCAACTCCAAAAGCGCCAATGATCAGGATATTGCGAATATTGCGGGTATAACCATCGCAACATCCTTACAAGGTCTTTATACCTCACTTTCTTTTCATTCTGCTTGGCTATGATGTTTTTCTCAGCTGGTGCTGAAAATTCGATAACGAACATGGTTCGTTTCTCAACGTCAAGGAGAACTATGTCAGGCCTCGAGTGCGCAACAGAAACAATTGTCGAGAATATGAAGTTCCAGTACATGCGGCACTTGACTCTATTTCCCTAGGTGTGTTTAGCGGAAAGGTATTAGGGCTAATGCCGTAAGAGTGACAGAGATGATAATAAAGCACTCTTAGTGCCGCATTGGGCCTTTGGATGTAAGTCGTTCCCGCATGAGTTGGACAACTAGATAGTATATATCCTAGATGCTCAGGGTGTGAATGCCACGCTATGCAGCTATCATCGGGAATGTCTTGGCTTAAAATGTGGCGACGGTATGCTAGAGTGGTAATGACACCATCTTGACATGCCAAAATAAAACCCTCCGTGCCCGACTTCAATCCGGGTGATTTAAGGAAAGCAAGCGTTAGCTCATACACTGTAAAAAAAAGTTACGTTGAAAATCATATTCGACCGTAATTTAACCTATCAGGCTTTCAAAACTTCACTGTGAATAAAGTAGTAAATTAACGAGACCTCAATACTAATTACCATTGTGCTATAATCAAACTAAAATGAACATTGTGATAAGACCGTGACCGCGGTACTTTGGCAGTCGACGTGTAAAAATGCAGCGTCTTACACTGGAAACTATTTGACCTATGTAATACGTCGTAAAAATACATAGAGCATTGCATTTACATGAGACTGTGAATTTACAAATAACAGCGTATTCACAATTTTTGTGTGTGATTTAAATTGACGGAATGTAGAAATGCTTGATATATAGCAAAATTACATGCAGTATGTTATTGCCACTGAAGGAGACGCGGTTCGGCAAACAAAGGACGTGTTATTGCGACTTTTTTTCGGTTTAAAAAAATATATATTTCTGAGTGTTCGGTTATTCTACCTCTATTTGTTCGCTTTTTAACAATCTGTATTAAATATGAACAAGGATTTGTACATAAAAATATTATTATACAATAAATTCTAAGATGAATCTAAAAACCCATAAAGTAAGCTAATTATTCATAAAACTAAAGGAATGAGCTTAAAAACTAAATAAACTTGATAAAAGTAACAGCAGCACAGGGCTGTGAAGATGTTGGAACTCTTCAGTCTTCAAAGTAGGATATATGATACGGCATTTTAGCTTTCAGTTGTATGTAAGTCTATGATCCTAGTCTTAGGTTTTGCGCAGGCACTTGTTTTGGACAATTTTTAGAGTTTTAATGTTTGTCCCGTAGAGAGAGAGTTGGTTTTACTATCGATTTGTACAAAAGTATTTTTTTCTTAATGCTAAGCGAGCTCCGTCTGCCAATGAGACAGTGCAGCGCACCTACAGTATTTGTTTACAACCTATTCCTCATTATATGAGACGGTCTCTTTGAAGGCGAAAACGATGGCGAGAGAGACTGTTCTTTACCGACTGATGGACAATTTACGTTCCTCTTGTCAATTTACAAGTACAAAGTTTTTCCGCGCACGTGGTTGTGAATTTACACACAATGTGTTTTTTTCAGTGGCGTTCGTTTTTTTTACGCAAGAGTCTCGTTCATTCACGGTGATTCTTGTAAATTCACTACATATTATATGGCTCAATTAGTTTCTAACGTATTACGATGTTAAATAACACCGAATTTGGTTACAGTGAACGACATCGACTGATCCTCCACATTTCTGTGGAAGATACCGTGTATCCTCTTGTCGAAGAGCTGTTCGCGGAAGTTTTTCTCCTGTGCTTTCTTAATCCGGGCCTTCAGGAGTGAGTACTCAGGATGGACAAGATTTCATGCATTTTGCTCACCCCTGATATCAAAGTCAAGACCGAGTGTTTCAGCAGCCTCGTCCGCTGCTTTGTACAGAAGCGCTCCTTTACCCACTTCTTTGTGCTCCCTGACCATTTGAAACAGAGGGTCTCGTCCATTTGCGACTATATTTGCTGTACCCAGAATAATCCTTTTGTGAAGACATTCAAGATTCAGTATTCCGCGACCACCTTGATGGCGTGAGATGTAGAGTCGCGGAACAGAAGACTTAAGGTGCATGCTTTTGTTCATGTGCATAACCTTTCGTAATCCGATATCAAGGGATCTGTGCTCGTCCTTCGTTCATGGTGTTAGTTGTCACACGATGTTTTCCAGATGAGATAGTAAATCTGGTTTTCCAAAGCGGCATCAATCTCTCTATGCACCTCACGATGTGTGGATGAACCTTTAGGTTTTCCAACATACAGATGTTATGTCTACTCCTTCACTGATTTTACTTTCTAAATCCGGCTTTGAGGCACGCCCAGGTATGTATAGATCTCTCTATTAGCAAGATGTCTAATAACACTTATATCCACAAGCTCAGGGTCCCCGAGAATGCCAGTAATTCGTCCTCGCTTCAGATTAATCTTGGCACACTTGTCCAATCCAAAGTCCATACCAATCTCTCCTGTGAAACCCTCGAGAGGTACCCAGGATCTCTCTAAACATGTGTGAATGAACAGTATGTTTGGATGAACCTTCAAGCTTTCCAACAGACAGACGATAACTCTATAAGAGATTGAATCGAAACCTTTCCGGTAGTTAATCCAGGCCATCGATAGGAAACGCTGGTAGGATGCTGCGTCTTTGCAGACACATCTATCGATAAGCAGGTTCCCCCGACATCCTGCTATGCATTTCTTTGAGCCGCGTTGTTCGTACATTTCTCGCCACACAGGTACGATTGTCCGAACAAACCTATCATTTAGGATAACTGTGAAGATCTTATACAATTCCGACTTTAGATATGAGGTAAAAATGCGGGCCAGATGCTGGTGGGTTGAAGGAAACTTCTTCCATCAGAAGGTCTTGATACCATCTGGTCCCGGAGTGGAATAGTTCTTCATGCCTCTTAATACTTTTTTCACCTCCTTGGTAGTGATAGGTGGGCATTGTTCCTCAGGTGGTATGAGGGCATTGCGCAGCTAGTGGAAGCTGGACTTCGTAGACTTCTCTCCAAAATGCTTCGACCTCCTCTGGTTTGGGCGGATGGTCGACAGTAACGGGAGGATCTTGGAACCGTGATCGTCGATTAAAATTGAACTCAGATACGATTGAACATTTTTAATCATATCTCGAGTACCCATACAAAAGTCGTGCTAAAAGTTGAATCAAAAATAAAATCCTCTGTACCTCAATTAAACCCTGAGGATCTGAGGAAAGCAAAAGTTTGCTCCTTCGACAAGGACTGTTTTTCTACATTTCTGTGAAAGTTTCCGTTCATTTTCTTGTCGAGTAGCTCTTGGTGAAATTTTTCAACATTTGCTTTGTTTACTTCGGCTTTTAGAAGTGAAGCATCTAGATGGAGTAATGCAATTTCCTCACTTCTGATGTTAAAATTTAGGCCAAGGGTCTCGGCCGCTTGCTCCGCGGCTTTGTAAAGGAACGCTCCTTCGCCAATCATCTCGTGGTTCCTGTCCATTTTTAGGAGAGGATCTCTGCCATTCGCAACGATGTAAGCTGTACTTAGAACAATTCGGTTATAAAGACACTGGAGATTCAGAAGTCCGCGTCCGCCTTGACGGCGTGAAATGTATAATCGCGGAATCGACGAATTGATATGCAAGCTTTTATGCATATGCATGATCTTACGTGTGGTGACATCAAGGGCCTTACGCTCGTTCTTCGTCCATTGTATCACCCCAAACGAGTAGAGTAGAACCGGGACGGCAAGTATGTTAGTCGCAGATACCTTGTTCAACGTCGACAGATTGGAAGACCAAATCTGTCGAGGAAGATGCTTGTATCTGCTTCGGAAAGACTCCTTCACTGATGTTACGTCCTGAATGCGGTTTTGAGCCACGCCCAGGTATGTATAGGTCTCTCCAGTATTAAGATGTCTACTAACCACTTATATCCACAAGCTCAGGGTTCTTGGGAACGCCAGTAATCTTAACTTTCTTCAGATTAATTTTGGCACACTTGTCCAAACCAAAGCCCATCCCAATCTCTCCTGTGTACTTCATGACGATATTTATAGCAGTTTGAAGTTTGCTTTTACCAGAGGTAAATCTTCAGGTCATCCATATAAAATACATGAGTGACCTTATGCTCGCGCTGATTAGTGTCGCAACAGAGGTATGCAGAAGAATTTCGTAGTGCGAGAGATAGAGGCAGAAGTGTGATTCAAAAAAGCAAAGGGCTCATGGTATCACCCTGAAAGACCCCCTTTGGAAAGTGACGTTGTTCGTTGTCACACGATCATTTCTAGATGAGATAGTAAATCTAGGTGTCCAAAGAGGCATCAATCTCTCTATGCATCTCACTATGTGTGGATGTACCTTCAAGATTTCCAACAGACAGATGATAAGTCTATGAGAAGTTGAATCGAAAGCTTTCCGGTAGTCAATCCAGGCCATTGACAGGATGCGCTGATGGGCAGCAGCGTCTTAACGGACACACCTGTCAATTAACAGGTTCTCTCGACAGCCTGCTACACCTTTTTTCGAGCCACGTTGTTCGTACATCTCTCGCCACACAGGCTCAATTCGTCGAACAATCCTGTTGTTTTGAACCGCATCTACAACTTTTTGGTGTTTTGGTGGTGTCATTGTTGTTCCCACGAGCAGCTAGGGAAAGGGTTCGTTAATCCTTGTAGAGCCCCGCGTGCCAGGATAAGGCTGCATACTCTGAGAGGTTGCCCGGTATCCCAGAGTCACCGTTTAAGACACCTCACCTATGTGCCATTCAGCTTTCGGCACGGTTGTTACACCTCCACTTAAGGGTTATTCCTTCGGGATGCCTGGACAATTGTCCGCGACTGCTTATTAATTATTGTAACCATATTCAGCAGAAACCCTTGGTACAGAGACCGTCTATCCATAACCCGAGGACGCTTTCGGTGGCTTTGTCATAGGCCCTTCATTTCTATTCCAAAGGAATCGAAACCGAATATATATATACACTACCGTCGGAAATTGTGCGCACACTCAATAAGTCAGAGCTATTGACCATCAGGCAGCATATTGTTGACAGAATACGAGTACTATCTAACGCTAGCAGAAGTCGAGAGCGGAGAAAGAGGTGGGTCAAAGAAAATCAACAGTTTTTGTCTGACCCATCTCGACTCTTCGAAGTTACTGTCGTCCACGCACCCACACCAGAGAAGGTCGAGGCATTTTTGAGAGAAGTCAACGAAATCCAGCATCCACTGAAAGAAAACTCGAAGAATAAAAATAGCTTTAAGGAGCTGTGCAGTGCCCTCATAACACTTGAGGAGGAATGCCCACCTATCTCTACCGAGGAGGTGAAAAACGTATTAAGAGGCATGAAGAACTATTCCGCTCCGGGACCAGATGGTATCAAGGCCTTCTGGTGGAAGAAGTTTCTTTCAACCCACCAGCGTCTGGCCCGCATTTTCACCTCATATCTAAAGTCGGAAGAGCCTATTCCGGAGTAGTTGGTGGAAGGGTGCACAGTGCTTCTGCCGACGACGGGCAACTTAGCTGACCCTAAGAATTGCAGACCAACAACTTGTTTGAACACACTGTATAAGATCTTCACAGCTATCCTAAATGATAGGATTGTTCGGACAATTGGACCTGTGTGGCGAGAGATGTACGAACAACGCGGCTTAAAGAAAGGCGTAGCAGGATGTCGGGAGAACCTGCTCATCGATAGATGTGTCTGTAAAGACGCAGCATCCTATCAGCGTTACCTATCGATGGTCTGGATTGATTACCGGAAAGCTTTCGACTCAACCTCCCATAGACTTATCATATGTCTGTTGGAAAGCTTAAAGGTTTATCCACACACCGTTATGTGCACAGAGATGTTACTCCTCGACAAAATCTACCCCATGTGGGAAACCCACCCCTTGGAAAATCAAGGCCCTGTGGGAATCCCTCACACATCCCCGTCGATCTCTGAACGAGGAATTCAACCAACAGGAGTTTCCCACCCTGGAAATATTTTCCAGAGCACGGACTCCCCCCCCCCCCTTCCCCCAACAACTCCCCCTTCAAGAATTCAAACTCTGCTATAAACATGGCCACCACCTCACAACAACCAACCCCCATGGGAAATCAAGGCCCTGTGGGAAACTCTTCAGCTGTAGAGAACCAGCTCCCTGTAGGAAATCCACCCCTTGGACAAAATCAAGGCCCTGTGGGAAACCACACCATCATCAATTTCCAGCCTCCTGCAGGAAACCCGCCCCTTGGAGACAACCGAGGCCCTGCAGAAATCCCACCTCTTGGACAAAATGAAGGCCCAGTGGGAAACCACCCCCTCATCAATTTCCAGCCCCCTGCAGGAAACCCACACCCTTGGACAAAATCAAGGCCCTGTGGGAAACCATCCCCTGCAATTATTTCGCTCTCCCCATCAAGAATAAACCCCACATTATAAATCAACCCGCTGTATGACATCCACTCCCAGTGGCAAATCACCCCCCTTGTACAAAAATATTCCCTCAGGTATCATTGCCAAAGCCCTGCCGGAGAGACGAAGGCGATTCGGAAGCAGATGTTGGCCAAGTACGATGTGGCCGACAAAGGCGTCTCCTTCCACCAAGAACCCAATGGGTACTCCTGCTACCCAGGTCTCCATAAAACGAGGAACCTTTTTCCTCAAAAATCTCGCGACCCCCAATGGGTAACCCTGTTACCCAGGTCGTCAAAGAAATCATGCCCCCTCTACGTTCAGCCTCTTAACTGACCCCAGCATCGAGGATGACTTGTGATCCCCAATGGATACCCCTGCTATCCAGATCACCCCAAGAATCGCCCGCACCATCGACTTGTGATCCCCAATGAATACCCCTGCTATCCAGATCACCCCGAGAGTCACCCGCACCATCGACTTGCGATCCCCTATGGGTACCCCTGCTACCCAGATCGCCTCAAGAGTCAACCATACAAACGAATTGCGATCCCCAATGAGTACCCCTGCTACCCAGATCGTCCCAAGAGTCAACCATACAAACGACTTGCGAACCCCAATGGGTACCCCTGCTACCCAGATCGCCCCAAAAGTCGTCCTTAAATTGGGTTAAAACCCATCGCCTTGTTAGGCACCCAAGACCCTTCGGTTTCTCCGAACCGTCAAAGGGCCAAGACATACTTGTTAATCATGTTCTTGCAAGTCCCTCCGGTCCAGAAACGCCGTAGAGGGCGGCCTCTGAAAAGGCCCAAGACCGATCCGTTGATCCAGACTCTCGACAAAGACCCTCCAGCCCAGAAACGCCGTCAAGGGCGGCCACAAAAAAGGCCCCAGATCAACCAAGACCCTCCGGTATAGGAACACCGTCGAGGGCGGCCTAAGAAGAGGCCCCTGTACGCTGTCGAGCGGAAGACGTTCCAGCTCCAGCACGCCGTCCGGAAGGAGAACGCAGAAGAAGCGATGCCCGAATATCGGTCAATGACTTCTAAAACAATCTCTGACCATGCGTTGAGTTTAAGTTATCGTTTTGTGTAAATAGTAGAAATAAGATTTAGATTTTAAGTTTATTTCGTAGCACACTTTCAAGTTGTAAGTTTAGATTGACCCACTTTTAAACCAGTTGATGTTGGAACGCCTTAGTCAACGAAAGACCCTGTGGATTGATGTCCGCTGAATATATTTATAATTATAAATTATACTCAGTTGACATCCAAAATTCTTCTTTCTTTCGTTGACAAGGCATTCTAACCTCAGCTGTCAGAATACTTAAAATTCCGTGCCGCGCAGCCCCGAAAAAGTGTTAGTCTTTCTGGCAACTTTGACGTTGCGAGAGCGAATCAATCGCGCGAAGCCCCCTCCCAGCGACATCGATGAAACGATCCTCGCTAGTGAACCCCTACTCTCCTGTGTCACGAGTGGTGCGCCGCCGCTGAAGCGAAACCCATAAGAATACGGTCCGCAAGACCAAGAAGACAGATCTCCCCGGGCTTCGGCCCAAGCCACATCTCCCTGGTTTCTCCGCTCCAACCCTTGTCCGAGCGAAGAAGAGCCAAACCAAGGACCCCCCCCCCCCCCCAGGGTCTCCCTGGATTTCTCCCGACTGGCACATCGTCTCCATTACCATCCCCACAAATGGACGACCTACCACACTCGCTGCCCTCAGTAACAATTTCTCGAATCCAAGGTGCATGATACCCCCCCCC
>CAKNYM010046051.1:60468-87319 GCA_932195095.1 Andricus curvator
TTTTCCGTAGGATGCGTATTTTTTGAGATATTTCGTTGTCTCAAGTTTAAAAAAACACCCTGTATATGCATCCAAGATTTCGAAGAAAATATTTTTAAAAATTCACTATGCGGCCCTGAAATGTTTTTTGAACTTCGTAAACACTTGGTTGCGTAAACATTTGGTTGCCATGCAAAAAAGATGCGCAATAAGATTCTCTACAAGTATGGACTGTCAAAACTCAAATTTGTACAAGTTTCAAAATTTGCTCCGCGAACAATACTTCTCCGCGTGTTCGAGCGCTAAGGTTATTAAAGTTATTGCATCCGACCTTTCCATTTTTAACAAAAAATGTACCCCATGTAAGACAGTATACAAAAATCGTAACCCCCCCCCCCCCACACACACACACCAGAAAGACTTAACACAATTTATGCACTGCTACAAATATGCATATTCTTTCAGGGTTTTTTTTTATGAATGTGAACACTATAATTGAAAAATATAAATAAAGTGGAATTTATCGCCTTATTATTGGGGGGAAGCCCACCCCCCTCCTTCACATAAATTGGTTAAAGCAAAATCACAATCGCCCCCCCGAAAAGTTTTCTGGATCAGCCTAATCTTTCAAATAATCCTACTTACAAAATCGTAGATTCAGTTTCTGCACATATATTTGTCTTTAAAGTGAAATATGAATTTTCAAACGGTCAGAGGAAATGCACTCAAACTTTTTGTCGGTAGTGTATCACTGGCAAGATAGTTTGTAGACAAATAGCAGAAAAAACGATATTTTTTTGCTAGTACATGCCGATAATATGCATTTGTTAACAAAAAATTATAAAAAAATATCAGATGACAAATTTTTTTTAATGAATGTCACTGGCAAGACAGTTTTTAAAGAACAAGATGAAAAAAACTATTCTTTTTTTGCCCATAAATGCCGGTAACAGGAATTTATTTCAATATCAATAAAATCGATGTGAACGAGAGAAGTGAGCTAACGTTAGATCTTTTACTGCACTCTTATTGGTTGACTCTAAGAATTGAATATATCAATGTAAAAGTCCGCGAAATTCAATATCAATAAAATCGATGTGAACGAGAGAAGTAAGCTAACGTTAGATCTTTTAAAACGCTTTCACACGAATGCAGATCAGCAGATTGCATGCAGAAAGTTCACAAGAGTGAAAGAGATAGGCTGTTCGCCATCTCTTTCACTCTTGTGGAATTTCTTCATGCAATCTGCTGATCTGCAATCGTGTGAATATAGCAATATATAGCAAAAATATAGCAATATAACAGTCCGCGAAATTTGAAAATATAAAATGAGAAAAAAACTACCATTAAATAAAAATAAAATGACTGAAACAATTACTATCTTGACATAATAGAATTTTATACGAAAATTAATTTACGTTAGTCAGATTAATTTTATTTAATTACACGAAAAAGAAAATACAATAGTTTAATTATGATTCACAAGAGAGAGAGAGAGAGAGAGAGAGAGAAAGCAAGTGCGCGCGTGGGTATGTGTAGTGTCCGCAGTGATGCCAATGTTGGGGGCCGCGCGCTGGCTGGCTGCAGTTGCCGCGCAATTCAAAATAGGTATTAGAAACAATTGTTGTAACTAAAATAAATATTTATCATGAAATGCACAAGAATGTATATGAATTGTATTTGTCAAAAAAATTTTGTGAAATATTAGAATTTTCTCCCAACGTTTTGCGATGTGAAATTTTGATAGGCAGTAGAGCGGGCGAAATCGCTTATCTCAATCGGATAATACTGCACTGTGAAAATACTTATCCATTTTTATTCAAAATTATACAATTTCCAGTCAAAGTAGCATTTGCAATGCCAATCAACAAATCACAAGGTCAAACTTTCGATCGAATTGGAATTGATCTGAAAAAAGATGCTTTCAATCACGGACAGCTGTACGTAGCTTTTTCAAGAGTTAGATCTTGGGATTCATTGAGAGTTTATTTAAGTAGCGACGCCATACAAAATGACAAGAAAATCAACAATTACGTTTTTCAAGAGATTTTTGCCTCCTTAGAAAACTCCGTGTCTCAATATATTCGAAAAGTTTGATATAATATAATATATGAATATAATGAAATGTCTACCATAGACGAAAATTCAATTTATATTCGAGATGGAAATAATTAGGTTTGATATTTTCAGTAAGTATTTAGCCTTAGAAATGGAGCTTTATTTAAATGATATATGCTTCTAATTAGATTCATTTTGTATTTGAATATTTTCAACAGGTGGAATATTGCTTCTAATTTATCTAGATTTTATGAATAATTCAATTCAAAAATTCATTAAAAAATTTGTTTAATAAATCTAAATTCACATTTGAATGGATTTAAATTTGAGTCTTCTTAAGTAACATAATAATAAAATTTCCGGGCGCGTAGCGCGCGGTATGTTCTAGTATATAAAAAGTATAAAAAATATAGGATGAAGAATTTTCACGACCAGGTCTCATCTTGACGGTGAAGGCAAACAATTTTAACGCACAAGTATACTTTGCAAACGAACGAGGTTAACAAGGAATCATTTGATTTAGAAAACGTAAATGTCTGGTAAATATACTTTGAACAAGAAAAATTGAAAACACAGATCGTGTTATGTGTTATGTAGATCGATGATAAAGTAATATGTAACTCTAAAAATAACTTCTACATTTGTAGCAAAATTATGCCGACGGAATATCCACTAACGCGCTGAAGGAAATACTTTTGTAAAATTGCCTATCCATTAGAATTTAATGAGCATTTATGAGCACTTTTAATTAGGATTTAAAAAATTGTTTAATCTATTTTTAATTCCTTTCAAAGTAAGAATGCCTTTCTGTTTCCATTTTTCGTTTTATTTCAAAATGTAATCGTTTAAATAGCTAAAATTATTAAAAATAACCCAAATAATTACATTATTTAAAATTCGCAGGAAAATGTATCGCCTCAAATTAGGAAGGGTGCTAAATTCAAATTATAAAATATATTAAAGTAAATTCTGCGGCATTCAAGAACTCTATTCGATTCACTACAAAACGATATTTCTCTGTAAGAAATTGATGGTACCGATGGAGCATGAAGTTGCACTAAAATACTTAAAGATAGAATGCGCATGCATTGGTGGTTCTATAACAAACCATAAGGAGCAGATAGAGAAGTAGCTTGTGACAGATTTCCCAAGTATCTAAATGTTTTCTAAGTAAGATTATCTAAGTATCCTTACTTTGCCTACTATACACTAGGGTGAATAAAAAAAAGTTGTTAGAAATCAACAATGCCTTAGCAATGAAAAGTTTTATTCTGGGTTCCTTAAGCATGGTGAGCCTCAACCAACTTCAACTTGAACTTCTTACTCTACGCCAGTTCCTTGCAGGATTTAATTCTCTGATGTTGCCTAAATATTTCAAGTGAGAAATGAAAAAAATCAATCAAGCCCTTTTCTTGAAAATTCAATTTTTTTTTTAATTTATAAATTTTTTTTTTGATTATTTGTGCGTTGTTATACGGGTGACCCATTTTAATCTATAATCCCAAATATCTTGTAAACTACCCCATCAACATGAAAAACGGTTCATACAAAAGTTGACCAGGACATAGGGGGCCATTAAACTTTATCATTGATTTTGACCTTGAGGTAAATTTTAAATGTCATTTCAAGGTCAAGACGATTGTTTTAAATGGAAATCCCTATTTTAGACTGCGGACTCGTAAAGAACGGGAAATTGTACGTGAAAATTGGTATTTGAAAATCTTTGATGTTGACCTGCAGAAGGTCATATAAAGGTCAATTATTTAAAAAGCGCTTAGAAGCTTTTTTTTAAATTTACTAGTTTTCTGGGCTATCTCAACGTTGAAGGTGCCTTGAACAAGTACAAGATAAGTTGCACAAATTTCTACGACCTTGACTAAATTGATCTTTAAGTGTATTTTCCAGGTTTATGAAGGTCAATGTCATTTAAAAAAAAAAAAGTTGCAAAAAATGAAAACACCTTGACTTTACTTTTAGCGTTACCCGGAAACAATGACGTGGACGTAGTAAGTTGTGTTTCCTTTGGGGCGCTTGACTTCGTTGTTCCTGGGTAATGCTAAAAGTAAATCAAACTTTTGTAAGAAAACGGCAACTTTTTTATTTTAAAAAATAACATCGACCTTCATAAACCTGGAAAATACACTTGAAGGTCAATTTAGTCAAGGTCGTCGAAATTCTTGCAACTTATCTTGTACTTGTTAAAGGCACCTTCAACGATGAGATTGTCCAGAAAACCAGTAAATTAAAAAAAAAGCTTCTAAGTGCTTTCTAAATAATTGACCTTGATACGACCTTCTGCAGGTCAACATGAAAGATTTTCAAATACCAATTTTCACGTACAATTTCCCGTTATTTTACGCAGTCTAAAATAGGGATTTCTATTTTAAAAAATCGTCTTGACCTTTGAATGACCTTGAAAATTCACCTGAAGGTCGTGGTTAACACGGTGGTCAGGGTGGTTCACATTTTTACATTTTATCGACTTTTTTAAAGCATTTTAAACATTTGCTTTACCCAGAAAACCACGTAAATTCAGAAAAAGGGCATCTGATCGTTTTTGTACATTTTACCTTGTTTTTTGACCTCTTCAAGGCCACAAAAACAAAATTTCCATGATACATTTTTGACGTAAAATTTTCCACTATATTCAAATCTGCAGTCAAAAATCAGGGTTTCCATTTAAAAAAATCGTCTTGATCTTGAAATGATTTTGAAAATTGACCTCAAGGCCAAAATCACTGATACAGTTAAATGGCCCCTATGTCCTGGTCAACTTTTGTATAAACCGTTTTTTATGTTGATGGGGTAGTTTAGAAGATATTTGGGATTATAGATTAAAATGGGCCACCCGTATATAAAATATGTAGTAAAAAAGTTCATATAAACTTTTGTATGAAACAAAAAATAAGTCTTCTATAGGGATTTTTGTAGTGCAAATAGGGATTTTTGTCCCTAAGGTTATTGAAAATTCTTTCTCAACAAAAACTCTCTGCAGGATTCAGTCATCTGATATTACCCAGATATTTTGAGCCAAGAACGGAAGAACTCCATTGAGCCCTTTTTTGAAAATTTAAAATTAGATTTTTCGAGTTTCTTTTTTTTCAAATAAAAAATGTTAATTGTACGTATGTATGTATGTATGTATGTACGATATGTATGTATATTTAATCTCTCCCGTTTACGGGTTTGAGGGCCTCCGTTCCCTGTACATATATTTACATTCGATCCTTAATCTAACTTAACCGCTGCTTATATTCGAATGTTCCGCCTTACTTATAATAATAACAATAATCTTCATGATAATAATTCTACAAATGAGCGATCTTCCAGGGCTTCCGTTTCCTCTTACCATAGAAATGGATTTTCCACGATTGGAAATAAACTTTTTGCTATTTACTTTCCTTTGATAGGATTACCCGTTTAGCTCTGCTCCTGTACACCTCTCTAACACATGTGCCCATGACTCCATTGCGTGTCCACATACTCTGCACAGATTGTCCTCTTCATCCATCCAATATCTACAAGCTCTCACTGCTTCTCCCATTCTAAACTGTACCAACCTATTCCATTTGTCTTCCTTTTTTATTTTTTGCAAATATTCTGGTTCCGTCAACCTTTTGACCATCATATACCATCTATTGTGCCTCGAATCCATAATATTTCTCCATCTCTCTTCTCCTTGTCTTACTAATAGCTCTAATTTTATGTTCTGCCAATCCAGAACCCCTTCTTGTATATCACAAACCCTCCTCATTTTTTTCCTTTCTTCCTCCCATTTCGAATTTCCCAAATTGCTTGTCGTCTCCTTGTTCCGAACTTTGTGCAAGCATACTTGTGCTATTCTGCTCCCCTCTCCCCTTTTCAACTTCTCTTCAAACCTCCAGGCTCTCTTAATTTGTCTAGTTACCATTTTTTCCCTTCCTAATTCTTCCCTTAACATGTAACCTGGGCAACTCCAAATAACCCCCATTACCCATCTCAGAAATCTCTCATGCATGCTTTCCACTTTCCTATGTTCCTTCCATCCCCAGACCTCCACTCCATAACACAACACCGCCCAAACCAACGCATCAAACAACCAAACCCTCATTCTCCAATCGTCATTGAACCTTCTATTTCCTATACCCCATACTTGGCCCATTACTTTACTCGCACATTCGATTCTTTTCCTCGCCTGCACCTCGTTTCCCCCTCCTGCCTCAAACCAAAAACCTAAGTAACAAAACTCCTCCACACTTTCCACTGTTTGTCCGTTCATCTTCCAAGCGTAACCTATTTTGGTTCATCCCCTTCTCATAGCCTGCTAACAGAATTACGTCGTCCGCGTATGCTAGAGAGTATAGTTTGCTATTACCCAAAATCGTTCCCCCTTTCCCTTTCTCCTTTAGCTTCTCCTCTAAGTCTGCCATCAGCATATTAAAGAGTAGCGGACTCAACGGGCACCCTTGCCTTAGACCTCTTCCCGTCCGGAACACCCCCCCCCCCCCCCCTCTATCTTCACCCTAATCCTGGTTTCAGTAAAAATTTCCTTTATCCTCTCCACCAACCCTTTCTCTATTCCCCTCTCTTTCATTGCCTGCCATAATAGCACTTTTCTATTCAATGAGTCAAGAGCTGCTTTAAAATCTACGAACAAGGCGACTAATTTCCCTCTTTTTCTCCATAAATTTCTGTTAACCAAGTAGTTGAGTACGTAAATGTTATCTATTGTCCCCATCCCTTTTACAAATCCCGTCTGATTGTGTGGGATACTTTGTTTCTCTTCTATCTGACTCTCTAACCTTTTTCTTAGAATTTATGCGTATATTTTATAACCCACTGGCATGAGAGTGATCCCTCTGCACTCCTCTACCTTCTTGCCCTCCCCTTTCTTGACAAGTGGTACCACCAGCCTGTCATCCACTCCTCCGGCCACCCTTCTCCTTTCCAGACCTTGTTGCCGATCATCCACATCCCTTCGCTAACCCCTTTTCCTCTATACTTCATCGCTTCGTTCTCCATACCATTCTCTCCTGTAGCCTTGTTTCTTTTTAGTCTATCTATCGCCTCATCCACTTCTTCTCTTGTTATTTCGCTCCCTTCCTCCATTTCTCCCTGGACTATCCTTCTATTTTCCCCTTTGATCCTATTTTGTTCTCCCCCTAACAGACCCTTGAAATAATCCGTCCACTCACCCATTTCTATTTCTTCATTCACGCCCTTCCTTCCTCCTCTTTCTTTATTTATCACTCTCTCTTCCTTGTTTCCTCTCTAAACCCTTTTATGAGGGCTACTAGTTTCTCAAATATGCCCCCATCCCCCCCTATCTCTTTCTGGTGTTTTTCGTTTAATCCTACCTTTCTTGTTATCCTTGTCCCTTTCTGATTCATCGTCCCCTTCCTCTCTTTTTCTTTTATCTTCCCCTTCACTGCTAGTCGCACTCACCTTTTTTTGCCATTCATCCAGACTCCTATTTGAGCCCGCGCTACCTACCTTGTTGAGGCGCTGTAAGTTTGAAGGTCTCCCGCGTTTATGGCCCGTGCCTGATTACCTTCTCTCTGCCCCCCCCCCCCCTGGTCAGCGTCTCTAACGTCTCACCGCTACTGTTAACTTCCATTCGGTGTGCGTTGTTATATATAAAATATGTAGTAAAAAATTTCCTATAAGCTCTTGTGTCAAACGAAAACTGGGTCTTCTATATAGGTTTCTGTAGCACAAACAGGGCTCCGAAAACCTTTACAGAAACCCAGTTTCCGTTTACAAAATTTGAATATTCTAAAAAACGGCTCGACCCATATTTTTTCATTTCTGACTTAAAATATTCAGGCAACATCAGAGAATCAAATCCTGCAAAGAACTTGCTTTGAATAAGAAGTTTAGGTTGAAGTTGATTAAGGCTCACCGTGTAAGGTAGTGCTCGCGCTGCCCTCGGCGTAAAAAAATTTCGCTTATAGTATGTAGTAGGAAATCGGAAAAGTTCGGATTATGTCGGGAGAACTCTTGATGCAGCCTGTACTCAAAGCAGCATGGCACATGGACGCACTCGCACAGACGGCATGGTTGTATTTACACAACGAGACGGCTAATAATTCTGATTATTTTTTTATCGTATCGAACTGATAACTATTTGCTGTCTCCTAATTTTCTAACAAAATCTTTCGACGCATTTAATCGTCAAAATTAAAAGAGTAGTGCTTACAACGAGTCTGACAGGCGATACATACAAAACTTGCAGAGTTTGATGTCGATTATTCTTTATTGGGAATGGTCCATATCTTTCAATTCTTCATTTTTTTTATTCAGTTAAAATTTGAGAAAATTCTACCAAAAAGTCTATTTGCGCCAGAACTACCTTATGGTTGTCTGTGCTAAGTATAAAAAATATAATAAAAAAGTGAGGTATATTGGCAGTGGAATGAACTGTGGCCAAAACGTTAGATGAGTTTGGTAAACCCCTAAAGGACACATGAGCACCTTCGAAACAGATTCAATGTAGGAGAGATCCAATTTCCAAGGATTGCTATTTAGTTTCAAATTCATTCCTATTTCATTTGTATCCACTCCAGTAATTTTTTAAGAATTAAATCGGTACCTCCATGCTAAACTTTTCTATCTGAGGTTAGCAGGCTAAACTCTCCAATCGAATCTGGTTTTCGGGTTGGCACCTAGCGCCACGTACTCGTGGTGGCGCTAGGAGCCAATCAGAAAATAAGATTCGAGGTTAAGGACTGCAAAATAGAGACGTAGAGGTCAGAGTGCTAACACCAGACAGGACAGTTTAACATCGAGGTACCGGTATGATTCCTGTATTGAAGACCCAACTCTTCAATTACCTTTTCTCCGTGTATTTACAAGCAGATTTTTTTAATATTTCATTAATAATCTTTCATTTTTTTACATATCTTTTCCTTTATCCCCTAATTTATTTATATACTTTTGTACATTCGACCTAGAGCAGCCTTTTCGAACTTCCTCATAACTCCTCAGAATTCCATCACGGCAATTTCCGGACACACTGCATATAACTTTAAACGGTGTTTAGTAAAAAAAATGTCTTGTTCAAGATACACAAAGAAACTATTGGTTTAATTATTTCAATTTTGGTATTAAATTCAGTCAACTCACTTATATATACATTAAACCACATGAATTGGCCTCGGAAAGTGTACCACGCTCCAGTATTAGGCCAAACGAGAAGAACACCTGACACAACGGTTGATAGAAAATGATGAAATCGCCACCACCCTTTAATTCTTGATCCGTTAACTTTAAGTATGCTTTCTCTTATCGTCAGCGTACAGTAATACCAGACTAGTAAAAACATGAAACTTAATTCCAGAGTTCTGAAACATTTTTATGAAATTTTTAATCAATTTTCATTTTTAAAACGATCATAAAACCACAATATGGTATTTTGAACTACCTTATATTGGTGAAGAGGTTTAGTACCGATAAAATGAAACCAATCACAGATAAAACAAGTTTGAACTTTTCGTATTCGTCTTTGTACTTGAACCTGCAAGAAAAATGCTTTAAAAGTAATAGTAATATAAAATGTTAATCATAATGCTAGTGCTTTTACTAACAACCGCAAAGCAGAAATTCAAAGAATAATTATATTAGAGTGGGAAAAAGACGATTTACGTGAGGACTAAAAAAAGGTTATTCAAAAGGAGTGTCGGATAGCCTCGGCTACCAAGAAAATCTTAATATTTGGATACTATATATGAAAAATTGATGTAAAACTAGAAGAAGCTTTTAGCAGAATACAAATACTCCCAGAAAATAAAACAAATCAGCGTAGTTTCTTGAAATTACACGAAACGTTATAAGTAATTATTTATCAATGCTTTACAGAGAACAATTCAAATCAAGCATGACAAAACCTGGCCGGAGATACTCTACAGTAAATGGCCAGGGCTACCTGAGTAGTATCATGTCACAAAAAAAAACTGCAATGGATAAGAAAATAGTGAAATTTTTATACAAAAATTACAGGTCACGTACTTCGAGAGTGAATTTATGTATCCCAATAAAAACCAAGCCATTTTTTTGTAGTTTTTAAACTATTTCATGGTAAATTCGGTCCACATTTTACAAAATGCACTTGTTTTCTAGAGAAAATTTATTTAAATTGGATTTTTTATGCTAATTTATGCTAATTGTGTAAAATTACGCTTCGGGAGAATTTTGGGCTAATATACGTCAGAAATATCAGGATCTGCAAGTGGTCGTTCGATTTTAATAAAGCTTGGCGAAATAACAGTGCCATATACACTACCGTCAGAAATTGTTGGTACGATCGGCGAAAGTATATTAAAAATCACTGCTGACTTTGAAACGTGATCACTCGTTCTAAAGAGGAGTGAGAAACTTTTTTAAAAAACCGTTAGAAAGCTTATTAAATTTTGCATCGAATGAGCCCTAATAGAGAATTTTTTGACCCTTTTAAAGAGAATATACTACGTGAGAAGTTTAAAAAAATGC
This sequence comes from Andricus curvator, assembly GCA_932195095.1. NCBI lineage: Eukaryota > Metazoa > Arthropoda > Insecta > Hymenoptera > Cynipidae > Andricus > Andricus curvator. Next base: position 70,972 of record CAKNYM010046051.1, read on the forward strand.
AAGAATTTCTCGAATGTTGTACATACCTCGACTTCAACTTGTGGCATGACCTAGGAAACTTGTAGCAAAAATCTCAAATTCATACCGCGGATGAAACTGAAACTCGACGCAGACACGCTTGGACATTTATTGTCATACCTTGGGAACCCGTGAATATTTTTGAAGTTTTATTATCCTAAATTTAAGATGAGTTTTCACAGATCACGTCCTGACAGTTTCAGTTGTTTCCCCATATGTATCGTGAGTCACAGTACGAGTTGAAGTTAAGAAACAAAATCTGAGAAATTCTCGGCCATCACCGCTCTCGCGGTCGGTAGCAGTAATCGCAGACTAAAACTTGAAATTTGAGACGTGGACATTTTAAGTCTTATCTCGAGAACCCCTAAAGATTTTTCAAGTTTTATTGACTTAACTTAAAGATAAAACTTCAAAGACTGTGTGGTATGAATTTGAGATTTTTGCTACAACTTTCCTAGGTGAGGCCACGAGTTGAAGTCGAGGTACAAAATTCGAGAAATTCTTGCATTTTTTTAAAAACACTCACGTAGTATATTCTCCTTAAAAGATCAAAAATATATCTATCTATCTATTAATAATACTTTTGCTGATCGTTCCAACAATTTCCGTCGGTAGTGTAAGAGACATTTCGTGCCCAAAGGATTTTTGAAAATGTTAAAAATTACGGGAGTTACGCCATGTTGAATTTCGGCATCACACGTCTTGAATTATAGATATTTCTAAAACCGTAAAACAAATTTTAACAAAACTTAAGGGTATTATAGAAATAAGTATACAGTTTAATATTAAAATACAAATTTTTTTTTTAATTATGACCAAAAATGTCCAAGAAATTTTTGACTTATATTTCTCATCCATAACGCACCCTTTTATTTTTTTTCTAGTTATGATATAGAAATTGATTATAATTTCACCTTTCATTGAAAAAAAATGATGGTGACTCTTCTAGACCATGAGATATCGTATATAAGCTTCTCGCTTAAGAGTTTCTCGTATGCCATCACATGGACTTTTACCATGAGAAGTAGCAACGAACTCCCAGCGTGCCTCAATTTCAAAATGACGTTGATGATATGCGAGCTTGATAAAATTGAGCCTCCGGAAAGTATAACCACACGTAAATATTTCGCCTAAGAGTGAGGAGGCCCTTGGTTGCTTAGGATTGAGCGACGTTAAGGTGTCCCCCCACTCTCAAGCTAAACATTTTAAGTGTGGTTATACTATCCGAAGGCTCAATTGCTCTTGTTTTTGCATTGAAAGGCTGAACCGTTTGTGAAGTGAATTATTTTTCGAACTTATGTGTGCTTTGCCTTTAATTCAGCTATAATTCTCTCCATAAAATGATGCACTGCGCTAGTATTATGTTCCATGTTTGCTCCATGAATAATAACTTGATGTTTTCATGGATTTTGCAAACGATTTAGCGCCAGAAAAAACACAGACGTTGGGCCGCAAATTAGCAAACTTTGAGAAGCTAATTTACAAATCCGGAAACTTTTGTTTGAAACTTACATAAAGTTTTTTTAGGTTTCCTAAAATTAAATGTTTTTGTATCAGTTTTTTAGAGCCATTGTCTTGCTTCACATATACATAGTCTTTTTCCTCAGGTTTGGTATTTGTTAAAAGATTAATTGACGATATCTCCGGATCTAGAAGAGTCACCATCCATTTTTCTTCCCGGAGCCTTTGATCAGACTACCGGGCGCGTCCCCGGGTTGCGGATGTGGGGCCCTGTACCGAGGGTTTCTGCTGAATGCGGTTACAAAACTCAATAAGCAGTCGCGGACAATGGTCCAGGTGTGGTACCGAAGGAAAAACTCCCAAGTCAAGGCGTAAACAACTATGCCGAAGACTGAATGGCACCAGGGTATGGTGTACCAAACGGTGTCTCTAGCATATCAGGTCGCCTCCTAGAGTATTAAGACCTTACCCTTGCATGCGGGGCTCTGCGGGGGTGGACACATACTTCCCTACCTACTCGTGGGAACAGCATGGAGACAAGAAAATCAAATTTGAACAGGAGTATTTGTGAGGAGTTGGGTGGTCCGTTGGACGTGACGGAGAATCTAGACTTGAGCGAGAAAACAATGGCAGGGCGCGATATTGCCTTTGCGGAACGGCATAAGGAGAAGAGCAAAGGGATGATCACGGAACTAGGTGATATCATCGAGAGGATGAATGCCATTTGCAGTACAAAAAAGAATATGTTCTTGCAAATCCGGGAGGGATTGCATGAAGCGCAAATGCTGGTGGTCAGGCTTTCTTGCTCCAACAAATTGGCCAAGAATTACTAAGGATGTGCTCCGTATGCTGTTGGGTATTCCGTTGCTAAAAAGCTAGAGGAGGCAAATGAAAGACCGCAGGAGAACAAAAACATGAGCCAGACGGGGACTCAAACTGAAGAAGCTGAGGAGACCGGCGATCAAAAAGGCGAGGACCCACACCACTGCAGCGAAAGCGTCGTCTACACCAAAGAAGGGAGAAGAAACTGCTGCAGCGTCAACCCGAGCGACGAGCAGAGAGAAGACGACGCGGAGAGGAGCTCGACCCGAGGCGGTTCTCATCAAACCGGCCGAGGGTGTTAGCTATGCCGAGGTCCTCAGGGACCTCAAGCAGAAAATAAAGCCTGACGCTTTTGACGTAAAAATCAAGGGCGTCAGGCAAACGAGGAATGGAGAGGTCCTTGTGGAGCTTGGACCTGCAGCAGGGGCCAGATCCAAGCTGTCGGCTGCCATCAAGGAGGCTGTTGGTGGCGGGGGTACCGTGCGCGAGCTCGTCTCCCGCATCGAGGTCGAGGTCTTAGACCTCGACACTACTACCGAAGCGGAAGAAGTGGAGGCCGCCTTCAGAAGACACTTCGGTGAAGCACCGGGCGGATAAATCAAGGTTAGCCTGACAAAGAAGGCCTTCAGGGGTAATCTGAAGGCCTTCGTTGAGTCGAAGGAAGAACTGGCGGCAAGGCTTCTCTGCACGGGACATCTCAAGGAGAGATGGGTGTCCTGTAGTGTACGGAAGAAGACGGAAGCCTTAAGATGTTACCGCTGCCTAGGCTTTGGCCACATGGCCGCGAGCTGCAGGGGTCCAGATAGGACGAAAGCCTGCTGGAGGTGCGGCAAAGAGGGCCATAGGGCTGCGGGGTGCGAAAGCGCTCCTCAGTGCTACCTCTGCGCTGCAGAAGAAGTTAAGCCCCGGACAGACCATCAGCCGGGGACGATGAGGTGCAGGGCGTTCCGAGAGGCCACCTCGTCGAGGAAACCTCAAGGACGTGCTGCCTAGCCAAATATACCCAACCAGGATGCCGAAAGCTGACGAGCCCGATGTGTGGTACCACCACACTACTGAGGACGATGCGTGCATCCTGGTTTGGGTAAAAGGTGGAATATGCCAAGCAGGCGACACAAGTGGAAAGCTGAAGTACGGCTTACAGGCCCATAACCCATGTTCTTGAAGTAATGCGATAAGCGGTTCCGAGGACATGGGTTGGCAGGAAAAGGAGGTGAGTTTAGTGGGTATTACCGTTTTTTAGGTTGAGTCCCACACTCAGTGCGTAAATGCATTCTCACCTCCTCAAACAAAAAAAATCCGTTTTTCTTGTTAATAAAAGGTGAAATTATAAGAAATGTATATAACCTAACTATAAAAAAATAAAAAGGTGCATTATGGACGAAAAATATTCAAAAATCCGTTGGGCACGAAATATTTCTTTATAATTTCGCCAAGTTTCATTAAAATCGTACGACCGCCTACAGATCCTGATACTTGTGACGTATAGTGGCCCGTTTGAGAGATAAATATGTTGATTTATCATAGCATAAAGTGAGTGAGATCATGAGTGGCAGGGACTACACTGTAAAAAAAGATGCCGGAACTTTAACAGTGAAATTACAATTTGCTGTAAAATCACTATGCTTCAAGTGGTAAAATCAGGTTGTGGCCGGTAAAATAGTTTTTTCGAACGATTTGGATTTACGGTCAGATGTAATAATGCATGGTTGCACGTTTGGCGTTCCGAATACGAACTGTTGTGAAATTACGTCGTCCCATGATGGAAAGGGTCTAGCCTGGTTTCGATTTAAAAACGGCCCCCAATCCAAATGAGATTTCGTATCAACTATTCGAAGGGACTTGGTTTAAGATTGTTTTTTGCAAATGTACAGCCCGATAGCCGCCATATTGGATGAGTAATCGTAAATTATGCGAATTTCGTTTTTTGCAATGACAAAAAATGGCAAATATAATCTAATCCTTTCAGATTTTTAAACAATGTTGACGATACTTAATAATAACGATAATTGTCCAATTCCGTGATTTGACGGTGTTCATCGTTAAGGTGTCTTTGCCGGTTTTTTCGTACAGACATTATTTCATTGCTTGCAATTTATCAGTATTTTTAACGATATTAATAATAAATATTCTACATTATTCAATTGAAATAATTATTATTTGTCATCATCAAAAAAATTTGCAAATAATATCTATGGCTGTGTATGGCCTATCTTTTTCTATGATTAATCACTAGCATCAGTATATTACATAACATAGCGTATTATGCATAACACGCGCATCGAAAGTTTAACTTTCGCTGCCTCTTGAGCGAAGCAAAAGTGGCCGATTCCTCGTGAGTCAAGTAGAAATCAGCTGGTGGGGCGAAAGTAAAACACGGAACGACTGAGTGAAAGTGATGGGATTATGCGCGCGCATGTCTCGTGTGTCTCTGCTAACTTCACTATAGCCGCGCCGCACATAATCCTCATAGGTTCCATTATTCTCACGGTTGATCCAGGTCCAGCGTTATCGTTTCGTCGGCAGTGTCATTTTTTATCTCGCTATCACTCAAAAGGCAGCAAAAGCCGAATTTCCGATGCGATTGTTATGAAAAAATATCGTACATATATGAGTCTTTGGGGGACTCATTAATAGTGAAAAACTCGGCTTTGCTTACAGATTTTTTTGATAAAAAAATTACGTGCAAACATTTTTGCAATTTTTTTCATTGCGAATTTCGCACGAGAAAATTTACGAAAAATTCACGGAGATGTCTCTTGATGTCAAGAAATATGTGAATTTTTTTCAGATTTTGCCAATGATTAGTTTAGCTAAAAATTGCGAAAAACTAAATTTGCATAATCAATGATTACTCATCCAATATGGTGGCTATTGGGCTGAAAATTCGCAAAAAACTATCTCAAATCAAGTGCCTTCGATTAGTTGATACGAAATCTCATTTGGATTGGTGACCGTTTTCATATGGAAACCTGGCTAGGCCTTTTTTCAACAAGGAAATTTGAAAAATTTTCGTCGTGGGACGTCATTTTACAACAGTCCGTAACTTCACAACTTGTAATTTCACTATTTATGTTCTCGCAGTTTTTTTACAGTGTACCCGACTTTCTTCTAGTTTTGTAAATCTACCAGTAAAATTAAATGATATTACAAATGCAAAGACTTACTTATCGTTTTTATTCAATATTGAAACATTGACGTTTCCTAGAATGATTGATAGGTATGTACCATTTGGTTTTGGCAGAGTTTGCTCTATTTCATGCAGCTGTTGTTCACGTTTCATCATATCCTTATCCATTATTTCCCGAGTCTCACTTGCATGCAACCTTTTAACAAAAGTCGTATTGTATTATAACAGTTACCACAATATAAGATGATTTTAAATAAAAGTTTAAGAACTTGATCCATTTTTTGAAAAATATTTTCTTTCACGTACTGTTTGAGAGATTTTGATATAAGGCCCATTCGATACCGTTGATGCGATATTCCCTTTATACACTTTGCCTGGAGTTCACCGACTTCTTCTAACTTAGCGAGATAATCTCGGTTTAGGGTCTAAAACAAAAAATCAATAATGTTGGTAAAAAACGTAAAATTTGTCAACACAGTGTATTTTGTCAGCGTGAATCTTTAGTTCCGCACACTACATATTACACCTCTTTGTATATTTTTTATTCAGTGTTCGATTTTCGTATATGAAGGATTATCATTTCCAATGTCTGAATCCGAAAATCAAAATGGTTCGATTTTGTCGATAATCATTTCAGTTTGGTACTGCTACTTAAAAATTGTTTAGTTGAGAAAACCGATTTTGATGAATGATGTTTTATTAGTTGATTCAACTAACTAAAATATAGTAACTACAACAATTTTATAAATAGCTGATATTACGATCAAATTCGTTTACTATTACTTTTTAATTAGTAATACTAATTCGGTAATGATACATAAGGGTGATTTAAGAATACTCAATGTTTTTTTACATTCTCCTCACTTATGACTGAGAAAGTATTAGAATCGTCAGAAATTTCACACCTCAGTTTGTCAACGGATCTCCACGTTTTGAGACCCCCCTGAAGCCGAAAATCAAGTTTTGGCGACGACCTCTGTCTGTCTATCCACCCGTCCGTAAACACGATAACTCTCGAAAAAATTAACGGATCAAATCGAGCTTAAGCACACTTTCTTTTTGGTCCCAAAAGAAATAACGAATTCCTTAACCAGCCTTCCTTGACCATCGGTTCCGGTTTTATCAATCGAAAGTTATTCGAAAATCGAATATCCCAATTTTACGTCAAACGACGACAGATACAAAAAAAAAGTTTGAAAGAAGAACTTTTTAAAAATATCTACAATTTTTCTTTCAACTATTTTTTTATAGGACTCGTCTTTTTGGATTTATGCATCAAAAATACTATGCATATGTCGAAAATTCTAATGTTGAGCAAACCGACGACTGATACGTAAACAACATTTAAGAGAAGAATTGTAGCTTTTCAAAAACCTACAATTTTCATTTTAACCATTTTTTATAGTACTTGCCATTTTTGTTTTATTTATCACAAATACTATGAAAAAAAATTCAAATTTTGAGCCAAACGACGTGACGTAAAATACAGAGAAAAGACTAAAGGAGAAATTATAGCTTTTAAAAAGTCCTACAATAGTTATTTGTATGGCAAGTGCGCATAAATAGGGACTTTATAACGAGTGTGAAGTCCCTATATGCGCTCGCGTCACACATCCTATTTTCTGTACTACCTTCCATCAAAAACGAAAAGTAGATATATGGTGGAGGAGCAGGAGGCAGTGCGGGTCCAGGGGCGCAGCCCCTAGTGGGGTGCAGAGGCGAAGCCCCCGAAAAGAAAACAGTTCTAATCAAAGAAATCAAAACACACCAATGAAAAAAATCGAGGACAACGGACGATGTAGAATTTTACGAGGTTACAAAGTAGTAGAATATTCGAGTTTTTGAAAGGATGTAGTACAGAAAATTTCTTTTAACCATTTTTAGATAGGACTTGTCATTTGATTCTATTTATTGAAAATACTATGCAAAAAAATCGAAAAATCTTATTTTTAGCATAATAACGTGAGATACGAAAGAAATTTTAAAAAAGGATTGTAGGTTTTTATTGTAAGAAGATGCACAGCAAATCTGAGATCCAAAAGAGATACTTTTCCTGAAGTTTTATTTAAGCATTCTTACTACAAAGAATTAATATCCGAGCACCAAACGCGAGACCCGACAGACGTGCGCTCAAACCTGCGAATCATGCGCCCAGCGCATGATGAGGATGTGCCCCCCGAGCGGACAGATTTTTTTTTTTGACAATGCACGCCCTAAACTTGTTCGAGTTGGTAGAAAAATAAATGCGTACTTTTGTTTTATTTAAAAAAAAAGTTAATAAAGCGATCCTGGGACTAAAGCAGCCCAAAAATGACACATTTTTCAGGAGAGAAAAAACCTTCTCAAAAATAGAATTCTAAAAAAGAAAAAAAAATGAGAAAGTACATTCGAGATTTGATGGAGCTCTAGAGATCTCAATAAACAATATTTTGAAAAAGTTAATATTTTTCGAGATATAGATCGTCAAAAATCGACTGCTGTCAAAAACGTGAAAGCCCATGGAATTTGTTTTTAGGGTTTCGTAGTCCCGGATAGAAGCCCTTATAGTTTCAGTCGAGTGTCCGTCCGTCGTACTTTTTTCCAAGGAGGGAAAGTGAGGGAAAGGAAATGTAGATGGAGTAGGGGAGGGAAAGTATTGAAGGGGTGTTTGAACGACTTAATTAAGTTTTTTTCTAAGGAAAATAATTTAAAAAATTTTTGTCAACAATTTTCTTTTTAATCCAAAAAAAATTCAAACAAATTTTTTTTCAGACATTTTTTCCCAAATTTGAAAAAGACTTGGATGTCTCTGTAAGGCCCAGGCACATTTTTTTGGTCTTCTAAATTCATTTTGCACTTCAAATTACACTTGCGAGATGGAAAACAACACCGGCAGCACGTGAACGAAGGCTGAATACACTGAAGACGAATGCAAATTAACGTCCCGTAGGTACACACATGGCACAGCCATGGTTATGGAAAATCACGAGTTTTAAAAACCCACTTCCTGTTTGAAGTTATATATATATATATATATATATATATATATATATATAGAGAGAGAGAGAGAGAGAGAGAATAGATAAACTTTTATTTTTCGGCCTGCTAGCCTTAAAAAATTGACTTGCTTACACTTCCATTTTTTTTACAGAATTTTCTTAAAAACTAACCCTTAACATCTAACATCCATCCACACCTTATCTGTAACACCGCTCGCTCTTATCGCCTTGCCTTCCTCGCTTCGCCTCTTACGCATGTCCCTACTTTCTCGCTTTGCCTCGTATTGCCAAACTCTGCCTCCGCGGCTAATACCTATACTTATCTACTATTTACAATATTTACAGTTTACTTATGCCTACTTCCTCTCCTATTTACAATCTTTCCTTCTCCATTCCTCTTCCTCCTTCCTTCTCTTCTTCACCATCTTACCAAGAAACCCCCCATACCAATGCTACTGCCCGTTTGCCCCCCCTGTCATGCATCAATACCGTTATAAGTTCCTGACTTTCTTTCCCTCCCTTCTCACACAAATATTGCGCTCTCCCTTAGCATAACCCACCCATAGTTCCTGTTAAACACTGAATCCCTTATTCTCTCTCCTCTTACACACACACGCACACACACATACACACACACAGGCTGATCCTGAACTCATCATATTCCTTGTACATACACAACATTCCTTGTACAAAACTGGACAAAAAACTACTGTGACAAAATGTTGTACGATCAATAGTTTTTATTGTAAAATTTCAACAAGTTTATTTATGTATAAAATCATTAAGAGTATTATAAATAATACTGGTATACGAAATTTTGGATGTTGGAATTCTTTAAGTAAAAAGAATGCTGACTTGAGTTAATAATAATAAGTTCGCAATAAATAATATGTGCGATTTTTTTATTCCTGGTGAATGATAACAATTGTTTATTGATTAAATAAATTTGATAAACAAATACAGATTTTGGTAATTTTTCAACCAGCAGATTTTGTTTTTTCAACGGACACAATTTTAAATTACTTTGAAAAATCCTTCGCTTATGATACTTTATCAACCAACAATAATTGTTTATTTTATAAACAGTTTTATAAATAAATTCACAACATGACTACTTGTCAAAAAATGCATGTTGTTATTTGTTACAAAATCGACTGCCAGTGACTCAGAAAGGACCTCATTTATCAGGAGACTTGGCTAGGCGACAATATTTCGTCTTTATTTAAATAAATATAATAATCAAATACAAATTTTCGTCAATTTTCAACCAGCAGTTTGAGTTTTTTCAACCGAATAAATTTTTAATTATTTGGCAAAATCCTTTCCTCACGATACTTCATTAACGACCAATATTTGTTTATTTTATGACCAAATTCACAACTTGACTAGTTGTCAACCAATGGATGTCATTTTTTTACGAAATGGACTGCCATTGACTCAGAAAGGACCTCATTTATCAGGAGACTTTGCTAGGCGACGATATTTCTTCTTTATTTAAATAAATATAACAAAAAAATACAGATTTTCGTCAATTTTCAACCAGCCGATTGAGTTTTTTCAACCGAATCAATTTTAAATTACTTGGAAAAATCCTTCCCTCACAAAACTTCATTAACGAACAATATTTGTTTATTTTATGAACAAATTCACAACTTGACATTGCCTATGACTCAGAAAGGACCTTATATATCAGCAGACTTTCTTAGGCCACAGTACTTGTTATTTATTTAAATAAATTTGATAAAAAATAGGAAAACAGAATAAAGATTGAAAGAACGCTACATTCAGAAGTACATACAAGCACTATAGCTAAAGCCAGCATAGAGAGTACAATTTAAATTGTTAAAAAAAACGGTTGCCTGCTCTTAAAAAATGAAGAAATCGCGAATTTTTTACTAAAATTGTTTAAAAAACAGTTGTGGCACACTGATAAAATAAACAAAAAAGCCAACAGTCAAAGTAAATGCATGCATTCAAATACTATAATGCCAGACTCAACCCTGTACAATGCAGAGAGCAGTTCTATAAACAACAAATATTCACAATTGGCACGATAAATTAGTCCGAATAGGGTCATCCACAAAAATTTTATTTGCCATACAGTTGAGCTTTTTATAAACTTTGACTCCCAAAGAATTGAAATGTGAAATTAAAAATTAATTTTGTTTATTTAATAATTTTTAATAATTTATTAAAAAGTGACAAAATATCAACCGGAAATGTCAATTTTTGAAACGAAACATGTGGCGCCCTCATGGCTTGAAACACACAGTGTGACATCATGCGCCTTCAAAGCTGAAGAAAATACATGGTCAGTTTGATAAAAACAATCGAAATAATTAATCATCAACGTTTTTTAGCTAAAAGGGTTTATTTTTATGGAGTATCAGTATGCCTGGATACGTTAAAGCCAGTTTGGATCATTTTCCAATAGTGACTCACTTATGATAAACGATTTATTTGCGAATTGCACCAATTTCAACGTTGCTGAGACTCGAGGTGTAAAAGCGAAAAAAAATTATTTGGTATGAATGACGTTAAACCTTTGAAAAATGTATTTTAATTTATTAATTTAGAATGATAATTGCTTCAGGCGAATCGTAGCATAGATGCAATATTGGCAATATTGCATCCAGAAAACCTAACCTCACTTTTTTGTATATATGCTTTTATCAAATTTTATAAATACTTTTGTCAATACTTCTATAAAATTGTTATAAAATTTATAAATATAAGATTTATAATGACTTTTATAAATACTTTATTTTATAATACTCATTTCGTGAATAAACGATTTGCCTTTGCGAGGTTATAGCTCACATACATCCTGGCAACCCGTATATATAACACTGTTGAACATAAGTCAGTTAGAGTTTTATGTTATCAAAAAAAAAAACATATTTTATATTTTTTTATTCAAAATGAAAAAAATTTACTTATCGTTGAAATGATTTTCGCAATAATACTGTTGACGTTAAAGATGTAGGGCACATGTCAGGCTGAACCCTGCTAAAAATTTCGGATTCCGAAATTGGTCCGAATTTATCTGAAATCAATCCGATTCACGATTTTTTTCCGAAATATGTTCGATCTAATCCGAAAACTGTACGAAAACAGTCAGAAATTTGTCTGATTATGTCCGGAGTCTGTCCGGACCAAAAATTTCGACTTCAGAAAGAGTCCGATTTGATCCGACATCGGTTCGGAATTCAAAACCTGAAATTATTTTCGTTGAACTAAAAATGGAAAATAGTCCGGTCCAATCCGAAATTTATTCGAACGTAAACTTTCACTCTCGAAAGAGTCCGACTTGATCCGAAATTAGTCCGGAACTCAGTACCTGAAATTATGTTTGTTAAAGTAAAACCGGCGATACCACGCTGAAAAGACCAGTTCTCGTAAGATCACTGAAGTTATGCATTGTTGGGCGCGGTTAGTACTTGGATGGGTGACCGTTCAGGAATTCTGCGTGCTGTTGGCCCGTCGTGGGTGTGGTGGGCCCACATTGGCAGTAAATATCCACCTAGAAACACTACCCGAATCAGGTAGTGAGGCAATGAACTTTCGAGTTCGAACTGCTAATCAATGTATGTATGTAAAGTAAAACCGGAAAATCGTCCGCTTAAATCCGAAATCCTTCCGGTCAACAACATCGACTCCGGAAATATTCCGATTCTATCCGAAATTAATATGCAGGTTTAAGTTGTCACTCGGTGAAATTAAAGTTAAAACGGAAAATCGTCCGATTAAATCCGAAATCTGTCCGGTCTGAAACATCAACTTCGGAAATAGTCCGATTCTATCCGAAATTAATCAGCAGGTTTTAGTTGTCATTCGGTGAAATTAAAGTGAGAACGGAAAATCGTCTGCTTTAATCCGAAATTCTTCCGGTCAAAAACATGTACTCCGGAAGCAGTCCGATTCTATCCGAAATTAATCCGCACGTTCAAGTTGTCATTCGGTGAAATTAAAGTGAAAACGGAAAATCGTCTCATTAAATCCGAAATCTGTCCGGTCTAAGACATCAACTCCGAAAATAGTCCGATTCTATTCGAGATTAATCCGCAGGTTTTAGTTTTCATTCGGTGAAATTAAAGTGAAAACGGAAAATCGTTCGATTAAATCCGAAATCTGTCTGGTCTAAAACATCAACTCCGGAAATAGTCCGATTCTATCCGAAATTAATCCGCAGGTTTTAGTAGTCATTCGGTGAAATTAAAGTGAAAACGGAAAATCGTCCGCTCAAATCCGATATTTGTCCGGTCCAAAACATCGACTCCGGAAACAGTCCGATTCTATCCAAAATTTATCCGTAGGTTTAAGTTTTAATTAGGTGAAATTCAAGTGAAAACGGAAAATCGTCCGATTAAATACAAAATCTGTCCGGTCAAAAACATCAACTATGAAAACAGTTCGATTCTGTTCAAACTTAATCCGCAGGTTTAAGTTGAAATTTGGTGAAATTCAAGTGAAAACGGAAAATCCTTCGATTAAATCCGAAATCTGTCCGGTCTAAAACATCAACTCCGGAAATAGTCCGATTCTATCCGAAATTGATCCGCAGGTTTTAGTAGTCATACGGTGAAATTAAAGTGAAAACGGAAAATCGTCCGCTTAAATCCAATATTCGTCCAGTCCAAAACATCGACTCCGCAAACAGTCCGATCCTATTCAAAATTAATCAGCTGGTTTAAGTTGTAATTTCGTGAAATGCAAGTGAAATCGGAAAATCGTCCGCTTAAATCTGAAATTCATCCGGTCAAAAACATTGACTCCGGAAGCAGTCCGATTCTATCCAAAATGTATCCGCACGTTTAAGTTGTAATTTGGCGAAACTCAAGTGAAAACGAAAAATACTACTGCATAGTAGGGCGTATCGAAAAAATTAAATATTTTGCTTTCGTTTTTGGGTAGGGCATCAGAAAAAACCCACAAAAGCGATAATGAAACTTCGAAAACAAACAAAAATAATGAGAATTTCGATAAAGACGAGAATAGTAACACAGAAAATTATGAGGAAACTAATGAGCTTTTGAACAAGGATGAGGATAATTATATGGTTCCGATAGAAAATGAATCTGTTCACGAAAGTGAATCTACTGCTCTCTTGGAAAGAAGTTGATGGGAATGATGATGGATTTGATGACGATGTGGAAGAAGGAGCAGTTGATCGGAATGTTGATAGAATTGACGATGATGTGGAAAAAAAGGAGTTTATGGGAATGATGATGGAATTCACGATGATGTGGAAGAAGAATCAGTGTATGGGAGTGATAATAATTATTCATTCAAATAGTTTTTGTTTTACTGTTCTCTAAACGGTATGCTATTATTGTACGTAATATTTCAATATTCAACATTGAGACGGTCCGTTCTATCCTCATAATTAGAATTAAATTACGAAGCTGCGGGTGAATATTTATATTGATACGCCTCTGACTAATAAGAGGAAAATCAGGTGGAACGAAGGGATGATTCACGAAATCAACAGCCATACCACGCTGAAAAAAACCATTTCTCGTCAGATCACTGAAGTTAAGCAGCGTTGGGCGCGGTTAGCACTTGTATGGGTGACCATTCGAGAAAACTGAGTGCTGTTGGCACATCGTGGGTGTGGTGAGCCCACACTTGTAGTTATTTACTACAAGTTATCATCCTAGAAACACTACCCGAATCGGGTAGTGTCACGCCTACCCCGAAAGGGAAATGGCTTAATGGTATACATACATTCGATCATACGATCGATCGCGCGCGCCATCGGCTGATAAGTAGGGATAGCGTTGTACCAATGCACTTTATATATCCATCCCGGTATCGGTACCGATGGACTTCTTACTTGATCCCCTACGAGGAAGAAGCTTCTCTTTATCTCAATGATCTACCTGTCATTGAAGACAGAAACTTGAATCATACAAAGCATCATTCAAAGGATGCAAGTGAGTTTGTGGATACTTATTTTATGCAAAACCGGACGGTTTTCGTACCTTTCTGTGCGCGTTTGTGGGACGCGAAGTTCTCGTTTGTCGGAGGGGGTATTTTTCCGGCCACGGCCGTAAAAGTATACTTTTACGGAGTGCGCGCATGCGCTTTTGGTCCAAAGCGGCGACACTCCTGGCTCTCTCTTCTGACGCATGCGTGGTACATATCACAAATGTTTGTAGACTGTGCAATACAAATGAACAGAGCATGCCGGCTGGCAACACGCAGCAACACGTGGGTCCGCGAGTCTTTCGTTAACCGATAGATAACAATTGTGTCGCGATGGCAAAGATTTTATTTGACTAACTAAAACTAAAATGAACATAACCGCACATGTCTATAATAAGACTAGTATAAAGCTCACGTGCAACATTTAATGTTATGTTTAATTTTAGTTATAGTTATTCAAAATGATTGTTGTATTTTTCCTTACGGGGGGCTTCGCCCCCCGAACTTCCCACGGGGGCTCCGCCCCTGACCCCGTCGCCCCCCACCCACATTGAAACTTCACACTCAATACCCTCTCGCATACTAAAACTATATCGGTTTTGCATAAAATATCGTGTGTCACTCCGCAGCAAACCTTTGACGACCTCGCCCGCTGTTTGCAGTACTCGGCTATGCGCGCGCCTTCGGCGCGCGCATGTACGCCTCGTACAGCAAACATCGGCCTCGGACGTCAAAGACGCGATTTGCTGAGTCGTAACACAATATACTATTTATTTTTTTATATAAAGTAGTTTATGCATGATTGTAACGACATTGCACTCCATGTTTTTGTGGAGACCTCGTTGTGCATGTTTGCATTTAGTGTGGAGAATCTAATAAATGATAAGGTAGTGCGTGCAACATTTATTGTAACGACATTGCACTTTATCTCACGATAAAGACCTCGTTGTGCGAACAAAGTTTTGGTATCTCAGTCTCTAAAAGAAGGGAAGAAAGGAGAATCCAATTCATAATAAAATCATTCATTCTAAAATGAAATTCAAATCACGAAAATACGCAATCATCTCTCCCTTGAGTGAATCTACAATCCGTCACTTTTATCGTCAATTAACGATTTAAATTTTAGTGGGAATTTTTATCGTAAGAATCAATCTTACTCAATTTTTGTTTATTTAATCATCAAGTTTAGTTATAAAATGGTTAGGGCTAGTTTTAATATTCTATCAGTATTGGAATCAACTTATATCGTTGGCTGCAATTTACTGGACAGGAAAAAGTAAACGCAAATTGAATGAATGTCTCTATGAAAATTAATATCATTGAGATAAGTTTAAAATGCAACATTACTACTATTACTAAAAATTAGTATAATTTTTAGTAAAATTAAGATCTCTAACTAAAATCAGCCAACTGCAGTTATAATTGAATTGAGAATATTGATAAACTCAAAATCGACCCCGGTTAGATAGATTGATAATGTTACAACATACTTCGTTCCAAAGTGTTCTAATTTTTTTCCTCAAAGTGCATTAAAAATGTAATCAACAATGACTTCTCGTACAACTTTTTAACATCCTGTTTTCGCTTATTTATAATTAAATACTCTATAAGTGTGTTGAATTTCATTTTTTTAGTTCAGTTTGCTATACCGGATAAGATTAGGGTGTATTGCGTTCGAATAACTAGAACTAGACAAATATCGGGCAAAGACGGATAAGATCTAAATTATTCGCATTCGTCAGAAAGGACAGATTTCGGATTTAACCGGATTAATCGCATTCCTAAAAATCTTACAATTTCGGACTTAACCGGATTAATCGCATCCGCCAGACCGTACAAAACATGGACATGGCCGAACACGACCGGGCAAAAATCGGACTAATCACATCCGCCAGACCATATAATACACGGTCATGAACGGACACAATCCGGATTCATCACATCCGACAAGCCATACAAAACATGGACATGACCGGACACAATCCGGATTCATCACATCCGACAAACCGTA